>CABHPH010136683.1:8968-23582 GCA_902168325.1 Peromyscus nudipes
TAGCTTTGCGCCTTTCCTGGAGCTCACTTGGTAGCCCAGGCTGGCCTTGAACTCACAGAGATCCGCCTGCCTCTGCCTCCCGAGTGCTGGGATTAAAGGCGTGCGCCACCAACGCCCGGCTGTCTTTTACTTTCTATACTAAATGGGTACTACTTCTATGAAAAAGAAAAAAAAAATTTCTATAGCGCCATACACCAGGGATAATCCCCATTAACACACTGAAATATATTTGTATCTATCTTTTCTCTGCATGTATAAAATACATACCTAGCTTTCCTAAAATTGGCTCATACTTGCTAAGGTCATTTATAACCCAGTTTTTCCATTCAAGTATCAGTCATGAACACTTTTCCTCATCAAGAAATATATTTCTTTAAGATTATGATTCATGATTGAATTGCATATATTTAGAATACCAAATATTGGATATTTAAAGGATTTCTACCATTTTACTATTTCTCATATTTCTGTGACATACATCAATGCTGATGAATCATCCTTAATAATTTCCAAAGAAAAATATCAGAAGGGAAACTCCTAGGTCAAAAGGCATTATTGTACTTTCAAAACAAACTTCAAATGTTAGAAAGACTTTAGATTAATAAAGATATTATGCTTCACTCTTCCTATTGTCAAGAAGAAATGGTTCATATCTTGTCATTTTCTGTTTCAGGAAACCATATTAAATGGTCTTGGTTCCTGTGGCTTCTTGTGATTGCTATAGCTACTCCTGATGGTACAGTACTGCTTCTTAGATACTTGGTAGGATGTCCTTCAGTTGGGATTTGTTGAATGTCTTGCTCGTGATTACAGGGTTTTGGAAGACGACAGAGTTAAAGTGTAATCAGTACCACGTACTATAAAAGTTCAAGTTCAATATAACTCCACACTGTTAAAGCTGATCATGACCACTGGCTTCAATACTGAATGTCAAGTTTCATACAGTGTACTATTTGGAAGTAAGCTACTATGAGTAGCCCAAACTTGCTCCCTCTCTTTGAAGAATATTTACATAAGTCATCTGAAATACTTTTGGATGTAAGGTTTGTCTCTTCTCCTTTTATTCACCTATTCAGTCATTTATACCAGTGTAGAATCCTAGGCATTAATTTTATACTTGGGGTTATAATCTAAAACTATTTTGTTGTTCAGCTTTGGCCTTTGGGATGCTTTTAGCTAGTTCTTAGCTTCCCTTGACATTTCTTCACCAATGTGAACTTTTTTGGCTTACTTTTGAGCTCTTTCTTACTTATGGTATTACAAGATCCTCCAGGCTTGTCTTATGTTTTCCCCACTTCTTAGAATCAACTATTTTTCCAATAAGCCAAGGATATGTTGGCTCCTGACACATTATTGTTAAAATGTGTGGCAGAAATCATTGTGTGCTGATTTATAACCATTACTCACACAGAGATGAGAATGCCCATTTTCCTTACACGCCTGCCACAAAGTATATGCAGGAAACTAAAGTAGTGCAGAAATAAGAATGTCTGTGTGTGCATGTGCGTGTGTCTGTAAGAGGCAAATGCCAGGAAGACAGTTAAGTTTTCCTTTTTACTGCCATTATATTGGCTGTTTGCAACCTTTCTTCCTTCCCCCCAGCACTTCTGGACCTCACCTCCCTGCTGATCTCTTGTGAGTGAGGACTGAAGGAAACCCTTCACACCTTCTATTAGGGCCCATGCAACTCTAGGGGGTGGAGAACTAGAAGGAGAAAATAGCCCAAAGGTTTGCTTTCCCTGCTTCCTATACCTTCAGGAAATCACCTGACCCAGTTTCCTCATCTTTTCTTGGCATATGAATAATGGAAACCAAATCTCTTAAGGAGCTTCCTTAAAAAAAAAAAAAAAAAGCTTAGACATAAAATTTAATAAAATCTGGGGCTTCAAATTTTCTGTTGCCCCAAGCTGCTAGATCTTGCAAGTAACCAAAGGAAAGGAAAAAAGGATCAATAAATAAATGTACTTGACACTAATCTCATCTCTATATGAAAAGTCTGTGTGTGTGTGCGCGCGCGCGCGCGTTTGTGCACAAGCTCACGTTATTTCAATAGCTTTGAGTCTCATGATGATTGTGGGAAAAGGTGTGAAATCTGTAGACCATTATAAGTTGGAATAACTACAATTCTTAAAAAACTAAGGCTACTTCTCCTATTGCTAAGAATTATGAATGTTGATTTAGCAGTTAAAATGAAGAACCAGCCTGCCCCCATCTTAGACTTAAAAGCCATCTTATAGTAAGGACAAACTAGGTTCATTCCTATTTATGATTAAACGTCTGTTTTTCAAGGATTGGGTTATGTCCCACCTGTAACCTTAACTACAAATGGTCCTGTCCTGCACGTTCCAAGAATGACGATCATGTCTTTGTTTCAAAATAAATGTTTATAACCACCTTGCAAAGCTACCTTTATTTCAAAAGGTTATATAACCACCTATGACTACCTTGTTATGTTCGCCTTGCAATCATGTCTTTGTTTCAGGAGGTAGTTAGGACTAATTGTTATGCTTATGCTCCTGTAACCCTGCTTATTTTGCACACCAAATCTCCTATTTGGAAACCCCCTACACCTAAGCCTCATCTCCCTCACATCCAATGCTGACCTCTTGAACCCTGCCTTAGGGAGAGGTAGCCCATGTACATGAATAAAAAGCTTACTTTACTTAATTGCTTTCTTTAATTAATTTGGCCATGATGATATGGGGAAGTGGTCTTTCTCCTTCCATCTTTGTTTGGGATTAACAAAACATATGTGGTTTTGAGTCACAGCTCTACCATTTAGTAGAAAGGACTTTTGACTTCTATGCTTTTACTTGAAAACGGGGGACAAATTAGTAACTAGCTACTATAAAGAGTTACTAAAAGGAATTAAATGTGACATACACACACACACATTCTCTCAGTCTAGATTATATTAATATAGATGGTGTACACACACACACACACACACACACACACACACACACAGTGTAAGTTCACCCATGTGGTATAATATCTAGCACACTTTAGGCACCCGATATATTTTGGAGTTACAAACGAATCCGTAATGATTAAAATGACCCCATAGAGTCTGAATGTTCTGAGAAACCTCCTTAGCAGACCGTGGGTCACCACTGGTCCTAGAGACACTGCCCAGGAATCTCACATGTTGTTAACAATTTGTCTCTACAGGTAAACGAAGAGCCCATTTTCTTTTCTAACTGTCACTGGAATTATGAGGTGTGTGTAACCACTCCAACACCAAGTGTGGATCAAAGTGCTGTATCATAAACAATGATTGCTCTTATAAAACAGACTTGCTGGTAAAGGGCAGGTCTGGTCAATGGATCAGTGAAACTGTTACCACCAAGGGCTGTCTTAGTTCTCTATTGCTGTGATAAAACAGCATGACCAAGGCAACTTATAGAAGAAACAGTCTGGGGGGCTTACAATTTTGGAGGGTTAAAGTCTATGACCACCATGGTAAGGAGCATGCCCAGTGGGCAGGCAGGCAAGCATGGCACTGAAGAGCTTCTATCTTGATCTATGAGCACCAGAGCTAACTGGGAACGGCATGGACTTTGGAAACCTAAAAGTCCACCTCCAGTGGCACACCTTCTTCAACGAGGTCATTCCCTCTTAATCCTTCCCAAACAGCTCCACCAACTGGGGACCAAGTATTCAAATATATGATCTTATGGGGGCCATTCTCACTCAAACCACCACAAGGACCCAGTAGAAGCAAGCTTATGTCTAAACATCCCCAACAAGGGAACCTCAAAAACCAACTTATCTCCATAAGGAAAAGATTTATCTTCATGAAGAAAAATTCTCATCTTGCTTCCCTATTAAACAGCTACATGTTTGGAATCTTCCAGTGTTCTGCAACTTAGTTGCAAGTTGTTCTCGAGACAGACTCAAACTGCAAGACTTTGAATCATTTACCCCTCACCTTAATGACCACTGGTGGGAGAGAGGTAAGGATGTCATTAAGTCTTCCAGGCCATCCTGAGGGTGAAAGAGTGTTTAAGCCACTGCTTCTCTCTCTCATTCAGATGAATGTCAGCTGAAGCTTGGATCCAGTAGAGGGAGAGCTGCACTGGAACTCTGGTTGTGACCAGTAGTATGTAGCAGAATATTTGAAGGTGTGTTACTTTTGTTTATGCTGCATTTGTTTAACTCCGTGAAGCTGTGTTACTGTGTCTGTGAAACACCTGATGGTGCAATGAAGAACTGACCAATAACAAGGCAAGAGAAAGGATAGGTGGGGCTGGCAGGCAGAGAGAATAGATAGAGGGAGAAATCTGGGGAGAAGAAAAAGAGATGGAGGAGTGAAAAGATATAGGAGTCAGAGAAGGAGGAGGACTCCAGAGGCCAGCCACCACGCTACACAGCCAGTCACTGAGTAAGAAACAAAGAAAGGTTATTTAGGAATAGAAAGGGAAAAGCCCAGGAGCAAAAGGTAGATGGGATAAATTAAAGTTAAGGAAAGCTGGTTAGAAACTAAGCCACGCTAAGGTCGGGCATTCATAATTAACAATAAGCCTCCATGTGTGATTTATTTGGGAGCTGGGTGGTGGGCCCCCCTAAAAAGAGCCAAAAGACAAACAATAACAGTAGTAGAAAAAACACGTTAATCTTCAAGAGCCCATTCTCACACACACAAGAGGCTTCCTTTAACAAAGGTTTCCATGTTGGTTAAGGGGACACATTATAAGCACTCACTATAGGAATGGTGTGATTATTTGTTAGATACCGAGGTAGTCACTTACCAACATTTTTACATTCAGTTTTCACAATAACTGTGTAGCAGCACTGACAATCCATTTCACAGATGAAGAAAATGAAGACTGGAGTAAGAAAGTATCATCTCAAGGTCCCAGAGTTAGACAGAACTGCAACTACAATCAAGGCCTGTCCCTTGTTTTCAACCCTGTACAGGAAACTCAGTGATGCCTAGGCAATCTGTTAGGAGGCTTGTGAAGTCAATCTCCCGGCATTTACACAACCAGCTAATGTCTCAATGCTGAAGATTTTCCAAGGCCTTGGGAGACTTAAAACTCCACTGTGGTTACAATTGCTAGAAAACTTCAAGTCATGGAGAATGCCCAACAGCCTTGTGAAAAAGGGGCTGGAAGTTAAGATTTTTTCTTCCTTTCAGTTTTTACAACTATTCCTGTTATAACCTTGCTGAAAGACAGCCTTTCCCTTCAGCTTCCAGCAAACAGTCATGCAAAAGACCCACTACCAAGACACATGAGAAGCAGAATCACTAGAACAGAGTCCCTCTAGGTCAATTCACTTCTGTCCATCCAGGTCAGAAGCACCAGGCTATTTAATCTCATTATCCATTGTTTTATAATCTGTGGGATAAAGAGTTATCAAATAATTCCCTCTTTCAATGAAAATATTTATTGAACATTTGCAATATATTAAGCACTTTAATAGTTGCTGCTTTAAAGCATCAAGAAAGAGACAAGGTTTTGGCTCTCTTGCAGTATAATTTCCAATGAAGCAACAATAAGCACACTAATTGTACTGAGTAGAAAGTACTATGAAGAAAATGAAGCAAGATGATGGGGTAAAAAATGACCGGTCAGGCCATTCAGTAAAGTGAAAACATGAGGCTACCCCTTACAACTGAGTAAGTACTAAATGAATAACAGATGAAAGTGATTAACATATTTCCTAATAATTAGTACTCAGCCACATCTAAATGTTTTTCTATCACTTCTGTACTTGTCTTTTTCATCTCACAGTAGCTGAATCCCTACTAATGTGCAAATAAATAACCAAGTGATGGAATATAAAGACCTCAGAGTGTGTAAAAATGTAGGTAGTCTGCACACTATAAGAAAGAGAACAATCGCCGGGCGTTGGTGGCGCACGCCTTTAATCCCAGCACTCGGAGGCAGAGCCAGGCGGATCTCTGTGAGTTTGAGGCCAGCATGGTCTACAGAGCGAGTTCCAGGAAAGGCGCAAAGCTACACAGAGAAACCCTCTCGAAAAACCCAAAAAAAAAAAAAAAAAAAAAAAGAGAACAACGTTACGTGACTCACATTTAACAAGTAAGAAACTGTTTTATCACTCATCATTGACAGATGGGTTAGTACCATCCAGGAAGACAATGGGGTCAGGAGGAAGGCATGCCAGGTGGAGGCAACAGCTTGAATAAACTCTGGAAGTCGTGAAACAGCTTAGCATGGTCAGAGGGCTGTGAAAAGTCCAGAATAGTCAGAATAAAGCAAGGGTGAGTAGGCTGAAAGTGACTCATCACAGCTCCCGGTGCTTCCTTTCATAGGTCATGCCTAAAGTGTCTCCTAAGAAGATGGGGGGTATAGATGGGAAAGAATAGAAGATTAGGAAGGTGTCAGCTCTCCATATGGCGTCTACCACACTGCCAGCACTTCAAAATGTGAACAAGAGCAATGTTTAAAATACTCAGACTGTATTCTGTGCAACATTCCCTCAAGACAGCACAAACAGATGTTTCAGGGGAAAAAAAAAGAAAAACAAATACCCAGTGGTAACTCAATATAAAGTCTGTGTGGGGGAACTAGGCAGGCATCAGGCTTCTGAAATATGACTATACAATCAGTACAGGTCTGAGACTCAGAATGAAAGAGTGTCAAGAGCTAACGTACTAATGCTGGGGGTCTGAAGTAAGAGAAACTTGCTTCTAAGCAGAGCCGGGGCGGGGGTGTGTGTCCCTTTTTGCCAATGCCAAACTAACTTGTCTGTTCTAAGGCCCATGCCAGGGACAGCAAGAACACTCTTAATGGGGAAAGAAATGTTTTCTGTGGAAACTGTGGAAACAAATGTTTTCTGTCAATAGGCCAGAGGTCTCTGTGGACCATCTTCCCCGGGGTTCTAAGTAGATATTTGTATAAGACAGCAGAAGGTCCTGTTCTACTGCCTGATCCCTACTCATCTATCGCCCTTCTTGCGGCAGGCATGTTTATTATACGTTTCCCCAGGAAATGGAAAAGATGGTATGAAAGTTCTCTCCACCTGTATCCTACTCCAATATTCAGGAAGCTGAGGAGACAGAAAATAGGCATGGACTCAGCAGGATCTGCCCCTACTAGGAAGCAGGTTCCTAAGACGGGTTCCTGTAGTCATCTGAAAAGATGAATACATTTATTTTCAGCCAATCTTACCAGAGGCTCTTTCTGGATTGTACTTCAGTGTTATCAGATGAGAGAGAGCACTAGTCTGGTCATTACTAGAAGACCCCCAAACCCATGACAACAGCAAACAGGGGAGAGGGAGGAGTGAGCAGAGAGACAATACATAAACACAGGAAACTGAACAACGCAGCCTTCCATCTACCACATGTCATCTAGTTTACACTAAACAAGGCCTATTGCTCTGAACTCAAAGTGTCCTGTATACTGGAGGAAGTAACAGATACTGAGCATGAGATCATGTGAGGAGCATACAAGGCCTTTATTCCTTTTAATAGGTCCCCAGAGGCCATTAAGCAAAAAGTCCCTATGAAAGTTGTTCTTCATTCTAAAGTCCTATACTTAGAACTTTTCTTCTGCTTGAAGCTGTAGAGTTAAAAGTTGGCTGTGGGACTACCATAACCCAGCTAAGCACAGATGAGTTACTGGATGAGCCAGTTGTAAGCGCTGAGATTGTGGGATGTAACCACTGAGGTGGATGGTTAGGGTTACTGGGGAAAGAAAATGCCCAGCTATCAGGGAGCTTGGACTAGTGTGTGAGAACAGAGTGCTAGAAACATTGAAGTAAGGATCGTTAAAGACACATTTGCTCTCCTCTCAGTTTTTCCTGAAGCCTGTTCTGTGACATTGAAATGATATAATTCTATCACTCAGACTCCATCTATGGAGATGGGTTTATGTTTATTTCAACATAAATCTAGTGTCATGGTATTTATTTATGACACTTACAAAGCAGTCACTCTCTGTTGGCCCTACTATAAGACCCTGCCAGACAGAACAGTGCAAATACCCAGAAGAACACCAGGATGACAATGCCCCAAGTAAAGGCTAAGCACCCACTAAGGCTGCCCAATTGATGGTCATCTGTCAGTAATCTGCAGGACAGGCTTCCCTGCTGTCAAAACTTTCAATCCTGCCTTTCAAACTGAAGAGAAGCAGCAATCATGCCCAAGAGAAACAAAGGTTTAAAGTCAATCCTTTCACTCAGTAACTCCCCTGCAAAACTGACTCTCCTTGGCCTCAGTTTCTTGCTTGTGGTTAGTGAATCCTAGGTTCTTTATGAACGTAAAGCATAGGAAACTGGTAAATGATCAATGTTTTCATGAAATGTATGAGGACAATGTCTACCTACTGCTCTGTTCTCTTCTTCCTTAAAGGATTAGGAGTCTCAGGTTCTTACATTCTGAGTCCCAATCTGACTTGTTTAATATAGAACAATGCATTACAGATAGCTTTCATCTATACCAGCATGAGAAGTTAACATAAAGTACAAAGATCAATTTGCTTTCCCAACCCACTCTCTACTTAAATATTCCATGTAATCTTCACTCAGCCCAGGAATGGCATGGAAGAATGGTTAACTAAGTATTTCATACATTTCTTCAAGGAGAAGAGAATTCTTTTGGGGGTTGTCTTTACATTTAAGGTAATCTGCTGTGAGACAATGAAGACACTCCTTTATAAAAACTATATTTTAAGGTATATATATTTTAGATAAATAAATAAATAAATAAATGTAACTAGGAAAAATGATCACTCTCACAGTTTAAATAAAGCCAGTGGAAGTAATTTTTTGTTGTTTTTTGGAGAGAGGGCTATTTTCTCCACAAACTGATCTTCCAGGTATCTCTCCAGAGTCAAATTCCTGATAGTACTTGGGGATCTGGTGGGCCTAACCCACTGGCTAAGTCACATGCCTCTCCTTGCCTACTGAAGAAGATAGACAGACCATGCTCTGAAAAATTAAATGCAGTAATCCAGCAATGGAGGCTGGGGACCACTGGTCTATGTGAAAAGCAAGATAACATCCCCCCTCCACCAAAGCTTATCTGTTAACTGTTTTAATTGGCATGGATGGTTATGCTTTACAGATGTAGAAATTGAGGCTCAGGGAACATGGCCACATCTGGAACCCAGATTTGGCCAATTACAAAACCCATGTTTTTCAGTAAAAAGAAAGTTGAGGCTGACTGTGACTTTTGTCAAGCCTGCATCACTCAGATCTCATTAATTAGAAGGATAGGCGTTGTGAAAAGCATGTAGCTTCCATTCACCTGATCAAAAGAAGTTTCAACCTATCAGTCTCAAGTAGACTATAATGCAATCTCTCTGGTGGATCTTTCTTTGATCTTTTGGTTATCAATTACCATCTCAAAGAAAAGGGTTGGGAACTGAGATAAATAAAGTAAACCTGGTTAGGTCATTTTTCTCTCTGAATTCTAGTGTCCCCATCTATAAAATGGGTCATATATAACCTATGTCATAGAGTAGGTGTGAGCCTAAATAGGAAACCTTATTAAAATTCTAGCAGAGGGTAATACTTTATATAAGCAACCATTAATGTAACTACTGCTTTATTTCAGATTAATGGTTTTTAAAAGCTCAGAGGTTTGCAACAGCTTGTTCTCATTGAATAAGTACTATTTATAGTTGAAAAAAATAAAATCATGAGGTTTTTTTTTTTTTTTTTTTTTGTTTTTTTGAGACAGGGTTTCTCTCTGTGTAGCTTTGCGCCTTTCCTGGAGCTCACTTGGTAGCCCAGGCTGGCCTCGAACTCACAGAGATCCGCCTGCCTCTGCCTCCCGAGTGCTGGGATTAAAGGCGTGCACCACCAACGCCCGGCATGAGTTTTTTTCATAGCTAAAAACAAACAAGACAAAAGAACTGTAATGCAAGCACAGAGGACTGAGTTCAAGAAATAGAGAGTCACATTTTCTATGGGGCTAACCCTCGCCTGTATGCTATAATCTCTTTAGAGCTGAAGTATAGCTTTGCAGAAACTAGAAACTGTAATATATACATAGATGGCCAGGAATGTTGACCATTTAGAGGGCCAAGAACCTGTAGGATGAATTGATGCAAAAGGCTTTGCTCTAGTTTATAGTCCCTGAAGGTAGATTTGTTAGGAACTCTTGTTAACACGGGCAGCTCAACAGAAGCAGGGTTCAGGCTGGTCTTCAGGCTTGCCCAACAGTTTATTTGAGCAGAAAGCAGTGAGACGAAGGAGAGTCAGGCTGTTAACAAAGTATCCCTGCTTTTAACTATAACGGCTGAGGTATGAGCCTAATAGGAACACACGCAAGTTCCCTTTGTAGGAATTTTAGTCTTCCTGCAATTCTGACAGACTTGGTCTGGTGGTAAACTGTCCTTGCCTCCTGTGTTCTGTTCACAGAAGCAAGTGCTGCATGAGGCAGCTTCCCTCTGTACCTGCATCTCCATGTCCCTTTCACAAAGGCTTTGCAGGCTGAAGAAAGACTACCCTGCTATGGCAAACAGAAAATGTGCTTCAGATCACTGTCCCCAAGGAATGGTGGACAGTGGGGCAGACTGCCCAGAACCTCAGGTCTCAAATGTTCCTGCCTTCTTGCCGTTTCCTCCTATAGATATAATAGGCAATGTCACTATTTGAACCCACATGTGGGATCAGATATACAATTCACTTATTTATTTGCATTTTAGCTAATCCCTTAGAATTTTGTGTAAAATCTAAACTTTTTAGCACAGGACAAGTATTAGTAGCTTTCTAGCATGAAGGGGCAGAAAATAACTTCTTCAAGGTTACTGCTTGGGTTTCATCTAAGCTTGCATTTCTGGAAAGGCACAGGCAAACTAGTTCTTCCTGTTACTGACAAAAGTGTGTAAAAATTAAACCATGGGAGACTCACAGAGGGAATGCACTACCCATGCAACAGAAAAGGTGGCAGCAGAAGTTCCATAATGTATTTTTTTGATAGATTTTCAGCTATAAAATTCTCCTGAGATTTATTATCACTTAAAGATACAGAGAGCATTTTTACTTTCCCTAAGCCAATTTCTAGAACAGGTCTTGGCCTTTTTCTTCTCCTCCATCTCCCCCTCCCCTTTATGGAGCATGTGTTGTTGGAGGCAAATGAACATTTTCTGAACCCTTAACAATATGTCTTTAGTATATACAGATAAACATACATTCAAACACACATATATGAACGCATTCTAAGTTTAGTTTATAATCACTATTCTGTCTTGGATTTACCTTGTAAATGGTAAGTCAGTGATCTTAAATTAAGTAGCCAAGTTTTATTAGGGGGGCATTCCTAGATAGTTACAAGATTTAGCTAGTATAATATAAACTTGTAGTATTTTTGAGGATACTACTATATTCTGTGAACTACAGGACCTCTTACCCTTTAATTTCTGCAACTTATGAATGACGCCTCATAATACAGAGTGCCTATAGCATCACAGCTATAGATACACTGTGCAAACGAGGGAGATCATTTCTTGGATAACAGAGGACTATATCCCCCCTCCACAAAGAACCCAGAGTTTTATAGTCCATACTCATTCTTTACAATATGCTCTCACTCTTACATAAAGACCAATTCACACAACTACTCCAAATCCCAGCATACTCTGCTTCCAAGTGGATTTTTGTCTCACTATTCACCCTCAACACTGAAGGTTATGTCATTATATGGCTAATGGACAGGGAGATGGAGGTCCTGAACGAAACAGCAACCTTTGCTGACTCTGCACATAAGGTTAAGATCTTGGAGGACTCCCTTTTCCCTTCCTTACAAAATCTGAGTAGTTTGTGCCTAGCAAGCAGTGCAAACATGCATTCAGAAAGTAATCTGCTTGCATAGGTTTGCCAATATGCACAGCAAATAATCTTCAATGTGCCCTTCCAGGAAAGATCTAGACTCTCATTTCAGGCACACAATTCATTCTGACCAAACCATTCTATCTACTGCATGAGTGCAAGAACATATGCACACACACAGGGCGCCTCTCATTTCCTCTGGAGTAATGGGAGCCTGGGCAATACTTTAAGCATTCATTTCCTAACATAAATTAGAATGGAGCATCAAAAACACCAGTGACATCTGCATGGAAACAAAATGTAGTCATTAGAGTTGGTGCTATTACAATGAAAGGAAATGTATTCATAATGGTAGAGCATTTAAAATAATGTGATGCTGGATTCTGTGTTCATAAAAACAATAATGAAGAAGCAGGTTAGGTCATATAAATTAAAAGGAGTAACAGGGGCACAGAGTGGCTTCAAGGGCTCTGGGCATTGTCAGTGACATGGCACATGCCTAGATACACAGAGCTGAAGTTTGATAGTGAAAAGGCAGAAGAAGCTGGAAGAGCACTAGGCTAACACTGACAGAGTCTGAATTCTGTCTCTGCTCTATCCTGGGCAAATTACATCAAAACTTGTCTATATCTCTGTTACTCAGATACATCTATAAATAAGGAGAGCTGAATCCTCTTCCACCAGCCCCAGGAAGGGAGGAGAGAACAAAACACCTGTAAAGTGCTTAGCACCCAATGCATAGTAGGCATGCATATAATCAAGTTTCTTTTTTTTTTTAATCATTAAATAACTGTATGACATAATTATTTTGCTGTAATATCAGCAAAATAAAGTAGAACTAACAAACCCTGGCTTTCCAGTGCACAAGTTTATTATAAACAGCAAATGAAATGTTTGTCAGATACTACATACTAGCTGACTTGGTAGTTGTTCCCAGCTCATTCCACTAAAGATTATTTGCATATATGTCCTACACTGCAGCTAGCACTGGCTGTATAATCTTGCTGCAATGTGTATTACAAAAAAAAAAAAAAAAGAAATCTGGTTTGGTGCTAGGGTTACGAAGTATGATCTTGGGAAAGTGTTTACTTCCCTGATTAATAGAGACATGATCCTTTCATCATGCTTGGGCAAAGATACAATACCTCAAGCTGCAGCCCTCTTTTCAGTCACAAGGGAATCCTAGGGGTGGCTGATGACTCCGTGACTAAAAGTGCATGATACCAACTCTGGCCACCTGAGTTTGGTCTCCAGGACCCATATGGTGGAAAGAAAGAATCAACTCTTGCAAACTGTCTCTGATAAGACCCAAAGCAGTCTTGACGTCATAAGCCGCTGAGCCAAAGCCAGAATTCATTTTCCTTTGTATGTATTCTGTGATACAAAGAAAGCTTTGTTTCCTGAAAGTACTGACCCCAGAGTTTTCTGTTGCTCAAAGCAGAACACAATTTTAACTGATATAATGTGGAAGTACTCAGGAGAATCAAAAGGCATACACTTGACGATATCTTTCCTTTGCCAAGATTTTCCTTCCCTTGGTTCCAGATCACTAACATCTACTATTTTTTTTTTTGTATGTATGTACACATGTGCAGAGGTCAGAGGCAAGTCTTAGGTTTTACTCCTCAGGTATCATCCACCTTCCTTTATTTATCTGTTTTTGAGACAGGGTCTCTCACTGGTCTGGAGGTCACCACGTATAGGATAGGCTGGACGGTCCATGAGCCCCAGGGAATTTTCATGTCTCTACTTTCCCAGAGCTGGGGTTAAAAATGTACCACTGTACCTGGCATTTCTACATGGGCTCTAGGCATTAAATTTGGGTCTTCAAGAAGGCAAATATTTTATCAACTGAGTCACCTCCCTACCCCTATTTATACTGCATTTTAACTTATTTTTTAGAATTCCCCTTTAATAACCATTGTGTTACAAAGTCACCTGAATTTTAAGAAAAATTTAAACACACTGCAAATAGCTTCCTTATTGTTTTTATTTTAATAGTTATTCCACTTTTCAGGCTTGCATTCATGGCATCTCTTATTCCTATTCCCTAGATTATTTTATACCACATATTTAATCTACTCTTATTTACACAAAATAGTTTTCTTTCTTTCTTCGCTATTTAAAAAATGTTTGTTTTCCTTCTTTCTTGGGAATAATTGTATTTGGCACCAAAACACGCATGACTTGAAAACAGGAAGAGGAGGATGAGGAGAAGCAGCAGAGAGTGCAGTGTGTATTCATTTACATGTTCACATCACATCATTCAGCAGCTCCCTTCTGAGGTATCCAAGTTCCACATTGGTGACCAAGGTTCTGGAGGCTTCCTGTTGCATAGAGTCCTGATCATTCCTGCTGCAGCATGCAGCAACTAAGGTTGCACCTAAAGTATGTAGTTCTCTACCAGAAAACAATGTAAACTCTCATGCCTTCACTCTCTCGTAAAGTAGTCTGTCTCTGGGACTCATATAGACGGCTTCCTTCTTAAACAAAGATTATTAGCTTTTCTTCAAAATACCCCCAAAATAATAACAGCAAATAACGCAACACAGATTTGCATGCATAATGACACACTGACCAATGGTGAACTATTATGTATGGAGGGGGCCCCATTATAATGCTTAATGTCATAGCTGTTTAAAAGTACATCCTGTATGTTCACATAATAACTAACAACACATTTCTCAGAATGGCTCCCTGTTGCTTATATATGACTGTATTGTAATTCAGATGATATATCAGAAACATACTCCATAGTTATTAAACATATGGCATCAAAAAAAAAGGAAAGGGGGGAGAGGAGAGGAGATGAGAGGAGAGGAGGGAGAGGGAGAGGGAGGGAGGGAGGGAGAGAGAGAGAGAGAGA
>CABHPH010136683.1:23682-38582 GCA_902168325.1 Peromyscus nudipes
GAGAGAGAGAGAGAGAGAGAGAGAGAGAGAGAGAGAGAGAGAGAGAGAGAGAAGTCTAAAACATGTAGTGGTCTGATACAGGTCTAGAGTTCTGTGCCTTGTATCTGTAGCTCTGCCTCCACTTCCCGTATCCATTTTGGCTTGGCTAGCTCCTTCGTTCAGTCAGCTTTCTGCTCAAACACATCTCCTTCAACCCTTTGAGCACTTTCCACACCTTATCTACAGCAGCTTCCTCTCCCAAGCTTCCAACTCACTTCTTTCATTTTCACTATAACACCGCTATCTGAAATTATTTTGTTATTTAATGATAAGTTTTTGTTTTGTTTTGCTTTTGGTTTTGGGGGACAGAGTTTCATGTGTAGTCCAGGCTGGCCCTCAATTTAAAATCTTCCTGCTTCTTTTTACCTCTCCAGTTCTGGGATTATAGGTATGTATCACTGTGATCTGCTTTATTAGCTTTTCTGTCTCTTCTCCTACCAGAATAAAATTCTAACAGAGATCTTCCCTGGATTTTTACCCTGTATCTTGGCACCAAGGGCAGTGTTCAAGTGCCTAATAAGTATGACTTGAAAACAAGAAGAGGGGGAGGAGCAGCAGCAGCAGCAGCGAGTACAGCTTGTATTAACTTAGCATATCTCCTCTACTGACCTTTATCTCCTTTGAGGGGAGGCATTGGGGCTGACAAGCTTGGTGCATACTATGGACAGTGAGGTAGGCTTTGGGAGCCTATGTAGTGCGGAAGAAAAAACAAAAGTCCTAGTCCAATCCTTATAAAATACATGGGAACTGGAGGAGATCCGCTCATCTCTCAGAGCTTTAGTTTCATAATCTATAGGAAAAACTGATTCAGTGAATCAGTAGACAATGACACGAAACAGGGATGGCGGTTAGTTACTTCTCGGCTATTCCCTAAGGCTGTAACAAGAAGAAGCAGTATAGGAATCCTAGGAAAGCGGTCTAATATTTTTCCCATTTCAACAGTTCCCTTAGCAACTGTCCTGATACTTTAGTAGTGGTTCTCAACTTTCCTAATGCTTTGACCCTTTAATACAATTCCTCATGTTGTGTGGCCCCACCATAAAGTTATTTTGGTGCTACTTTGTAACTGTAATTTTGCTACTGTTATGAATAATAATGTACATATCTGATATACAGGATATCCGATATGTGATCCCCATAGGAGTTGAGACCCCACAAGTTGAGAACTGCTGCTTTAGGGCAACACTCTCAAGATGCTATGTCATAAAGTTGAGCCCACAGGCCATGTTTTAAGTCTTGAGTACATTCGCAAAACTGAGCATGAGTCTACCCTCTAGAACAGGAGAGATTTATTTCTCACTTCTCACTTGATGTTCACTTATTTTAAATGGCTACTGCATCCCACAGAGATAAGGACACAAATCCATTTTAAAGAACTTTGGGTGTTGATGCTTCCAGAAATATACGAATCCTTAGGTTTTATCAAACCAGTACATTCAAAACCATAAGGGCTGCTGGAAAGAATACTTGTCATAGCTGTTTGAAAAACTCCAACACCTTACATTCACTTCATTTTGTCGGTTCATTTGTTCATCAGTAAGTACCAAGTAAGTGTCAACTATTTATGTAGTCCTAGTGATGAGTTACCAAATACTGGGCAGTTATTAGATGTTAGTCATTATTACCTGCTGTGGGATGTCTTTCTGTGAATATGTGTTGCTATGATTGGTTAATAAAGAAGCTGCTCTGGCCTATGGTGAGTCAGGTTATAGCCAGGCAGGAAATCCAAGAGAGACACAGAAAGAGGAAAGGAAAGGTGGAGGAGAGCCAGCTGCTGTTCAAGGAGCAACATGCCAACAGACCAGTAAAGCCATAGAACACGTGGCAAAACATAGATTAATAGAAATGGGTTAATTTAAGATATAAGAGCTAGCTAGCAAGAGGCTTGTCATAGGCCATCCAGTTTGTAAATAATATAAGCCTCTGTGTATTAACCTGGGACCAAGCAGCTGTGGGAGGCAGGTTAGGAGATTTGTCCCGACTGCGGGCTGGGCAGGACCGGAGAAACTTCCAGCTACAATCAACCCATCTTTTATGTTCTTCATCCTTACTCTATCCCATAATCACTACAAATAGCTCCAGTCTACAGACAAGAAATCTGAAGCCGGGTTGACATAGACTATCTTCTTTTTTTGTAATATATTGAATTTTCTATTGCTTATTGCATGATTAAAATTTGTAAATATGACAACACTGTCTTCTGTCTTCTATTTAACAAGTATTGAGCTAAGTGGTTTTTCTCTTTCTAATTTCTGAGTCTTGAAGACTGGCCTCAAATTTGCATTTTTTCTGCCTCACCCTTCTCAAGTGCTGTGCTTATAGGCATGCTCCACCACACTCAGCTTAATTAAGCCTTTGTAATGCCAAACTCCATGCTGTTAATGACCACATTTTAGCAAGCAGGTTCTGAACATGTACTTGGTACCTATCAGGGTGCTAGATACTCTCTTAAATTCAAAATAGACTATGACCTTCCTCGGGTTGTAGATATATCTCACTTATTATGTTCCCAGTCTCCTGCACATGCCTTGATGTGCTACTTGATGAGAATGACTCCTTTTCTAAAAGACATAGCAGAATAAAAGAGACAAGCTTATATGACTAACAACATTTAAAAAAGGACCAAGGCACTCAACTCTAGAGGGTCAGTGAATGCAGAAGGCAGGAGAACAGGGAAATGAGTTTTTCTCTGCCATTACTAAGTAGTCAGAGGAGGTTGGACTAGCCTTAGCATTAGACTCAAATGCTTTCAGGGCATGATGGGTAGAACAAGTCAATGAACTGGGCTGTGAAAGGCTGTGGTACACTGAAAAGCACACTCCTATCCATGTTAAATGCTCTCTTTGGGCCACCTAAAATAAATCACTGAGCTTTTAATCCTCATTCCTCACTTAAACTTCCTTCAAAGCATCATGCTTGGTCCCCTTCCCTGGAGTTCACAGACTATGGCTCAGTAAGTGCTACACTGCAGCACAGGGTTGTGAGCAACCTCAGACTGATTACAGTTTTAAAGAAGTTTTCCTACTGTCAATTACTAACATTTCCCCTGCAGCTACTAACCATTCCACTGCCTCTACCTGGCTGAGCAAGTTTTCAGGGCCAGGACCATCAGGAGCCTAGATAATTCTAGCTGTAGTCATCACTTACTGAATGTATTGTGCTAAGCCCTGTTTCTGCACAGCACAGGTGGAAAATCCAAAAGTCACAGGTCAAATCACTTCTCAAGGCTGTGTCCATGAGAAAATGATTTGAGTTTTGACTTTTGGATCTACACCTATCCTAACTTCAAAGACCATGCTGTCTGAACTGTACCAAGTGGCCTCTCTTCAAGTAATTCATCTGAGGTGGGTATATGTCTATGTGTATATACATATGTATGTATGTGCTTGTGTGTATTTTTGTATGTGTGTATGACCTTCTTTCACAGACAGAACACTTTGAGAATATTTCTCCATTATTCCCACCACAGCAGAGAAACATAATACAAACATAGGAAAGTCAAAGGAACAGAACTGGCAGCACCTCCAACCTCCTTCTTGAATTTTCCCTCCTAGCACAGAGTAGCAACACTGAAGATTATCAATTGCAAATGAAATCTTTGACTGACAGAGGAGGCAGCCTCATATGATGACAAGTCTTTTCTTTGCTCCTATCCATATTCAAGTAAATATTATCCTCAGTTAAATCACATTTGTGATCCATGCTCTTTCCCTCTCATCATAACTGAAAGAAGCACCCTGCTTGATATTATTATCATTAAAATAGTTCTGGCTCATGAATAAAATGAAAACTCCTCTACGATGTACAGAATCATGATGATTGGGAGCACACATTGCCTTCTATTACATCTTTATTCAAAGTAGTCCAGGGGTTAGTGACAGCCTGAGTCAGAGCTGGAGAACTAGAAACTTGGTTGAGTTTTCCAAAACCATGCCTTATTAGGAAAACGGATATCAGAGTTATTTCTTAGCAGTTCATGTTGATAGACAGACCCAAACAGCCAGAAACCAATGTTTCCACCTCTAACACAGTTTACTAATAGTTAAATTCATTATACACTGCTTTAATATTCTCGAAGTCATCTGACATGATTTATCATAAATCCCTCATAAGTCTCCCAACACCACTGAGGCATGAATCAGTCCTGTGTTGGTTATTAGGGAACAGGGCTCCCAAGAAACAGGGACTTTTTCCTGTCACTGAAGGAATAAGAGAATAAACAATCAGTTGACTCCAAATTCACTCTTTTTCTCACATACTTAGCCTATAAGAGGCAACAGTAAACAAGAAAATGGAGAAGAAGCCATGTGTTAAGTCAATGGTTGTTGCTCTGATTATCTGTGAAATGCTGGGTGTGCCCCCACAAAGTAATTTATTCTGGGATGGACACTGAATGTGGGCAATTAGGGGGCTACTCTGTTATCTAGCTATTGGGAAACAGTATGGATTTGAAGAAAATATAAACTTTCTCTAGACTGTATACCTCTGACAGGCTCTATATCATGGCATAGCAGAATATCATGTAATTTGCTGACCTTTCCCAATGCCCCAACCTATCTCAGGAAGGAAAGGCCCATTTAACTATAGTGTCCTGAACTGGCTATGACCATCTATCTCAGGAAAAGTTAACCAAAAGACAAATGGTTTTACTGGGCTTTCTCTGAAGACAGTGGTAAGGCAATGGTGAGTCCTGCATCAAAGAATTCTTGTGGAGCTGAGGCCAAAGTGATACTTGGACAATTTGAAATTACAAGGGAAGATGAGAAACACAGGAAACAGCGAAGACTGTTCTATTGGGAGGACAATAAAGTGGGCAAAAGAAGAAACTAAAGAGGGAAACTGAGAAAATGCTCTAGTTCTAACCAGTGTCTACTGTCTCTACCAAACACAAACACTTCCTTGTTGTGGAATATTAGTTTAAGATTTGTTACATTCGTTTATGCCGTGGGGTATTTGCTAATGATGTAAAGGTGTGTTGCATTCTTTTATGTTGCATTTGTTTAACTCTGTAAAGCTGTGTTACTTGGCCTGCCTAAAGCACCTGGTTGGTCTAATAAAGAGCTGAACAGCCAATAGCTAGGCAGGAGAAAGGATAGGCGGGGCTGGCATGCAGAGAGAATAAATAGGAGAAAAAATCCAGGGAGAAGAGTGAGGAGTGAGAAAAGGAGGAGAGGAGAAAGCCGGGGGCCAGCCACCCAGCCAGCCACAGAGTAAGAAGAAAAGAAAGATATATAGAATAAAGAAAGGTAACAGTCCAGAGGCAAACCATAGTTAAAGAGAAAAGGGATAATTTAAGTTAGAAAATTGGGCTAGAAACAAGACAAGCTGAGGCTGAACATTCATTAAGTAAGAATAAGTCTCCATGTATTTATTCAGGAGCTGAGTGGTGGGCCCCCAAAGAGTGAAAACAAAAAAACAAAAACAAAAACAAACCAACTACACTTCTTGAATTGGATCCTGCTAAATGAATACCACTTTTCCATATTCTTCACCTCACCCTGTGCTATCTGAACTAGCTTGGGGGGTGTTTCTGTTTCTTATCATTAAATGGCTGCTGACTAACACAACAACAAACAGGAGACAATGAGAACAACTGAAAGGGTAGATGGCTAAAAAAGAAACTAAGGTTTTTATTTATCCTGTTAGATTCTACAGTGTGGAGAAGAAGCCAATACAAACTGTGGTATAATGCTAAAAGAACTCATCTAGTCACTTTATTTTCCAATTCAGACAGGAAGGGGTGAAGCTTAAGGACTAATGTAATCAAGGTACAGTCAATGGAAACCCAAAAATACAGTGATGACTCAGATGGTCTAGTATCTGAAGCTATAGTAGAACACCTTTTCGACACCTCTCCCACTACACCAAAGTCACCTCTAATAACAGGTGTGAAGTACTGATTTATCACTGAGAGAGAAGCCAAAACAAAAACTTACCTGTGTCTAATAGAGGCAATTTCTTCCTAATCTTTTTTACGCAGTAGGGACAAAAGCAAGGAAGGCCAACTTTGCTTGACTTAGATGACTTAAGTAAAGATGCCATGCTATCTTTTTAGTGCTGGGATTGTTAACACATGGGCCCCAAACAGTGAGGAAGAGGAGTCAGGTGACTGTTGAACTCTCACTAATCAGAAGTTGCTTCTTTTCTAAAGAGAAGCACCACACAAAGGAGAGAAGAAAGACAGAAGCATGCCCTTCAGAAGGAGGAAGACTTGGCACACGTTTTGGATTCTGTAGAGATGTGGCAGTAGGGAAAAATGAGGTTTCTCTCCAGACTTCCAGGCTGAGATTTGTGAAGATGTTATGATACTGCAAAATACACTGGTGGGAGCATATAATGACCCCAGGATATCAAAAGATGCTGGAGAAATGTTGCACAGAAGGCTACATTAATTCACGACTTCATGGCTTTGTATGTTTTCAAAGATCTGACCTTGGAAATGAAGAATCATTCTGTCTCCTTTTTGGATTCATAACATAGCCCAGGAGAAAGTGAGGGGAAAAGTTGAGCAAAGTCAAAAAGGGAGGCCAAACCCCAGTGTACTCAAACAAATACAATATGGAGCTGTTAGTAACATCTTTTGTTTCCAAATTAACCTTCCTGCCCAGTAGCACCACTTCTATTATAATGTCTGTCATCTCCAGAAGCAGAGACCACTGAGAGAGAGAGAGAGAGAGAGAGAGAGAGAGAGAGACAGAGAGAGACAGAGAGAGACAGAGAGACAGAGAGAGAGAGACAGAGAAAGAATCTTTAGGGTCACATCAAATTCAGAATTCTCATTTTCTAAATGTTTAAACTTAGGCCTGAAGAATTTCAAGAACTTTCCGAATTTGCTCAACTAAATAACGCCACAGCCAGGATTACTCCTCAGGCCCATGTTCTACATTTAACTCCATGCTTCTCCTTATTGCTGCTGTAATGACCACGGCCACCATTTTCTAAGAAACAGCCATGGACTCAGGAGTCCTTCCCAGTCATTTTCCATCAGGGCCATGGCAAGAAGTGCTCACATAGTTAAACAGATCTACTACACATGCAGAAAGGAAAGCCAAAAGGTCTAAGGCTAGCACTCAGGAGCTTGTGTATCAAACAGAGGGTGTGACACACCAGGTAAGTAAACAATAGAGGTAAAAGTTCCAAGTGAAAAAATGAACTAAAGAGGCAACGAAGTTCAACCTTGAAGGAAAGATAGGGATGTATGGGTAAAATGAATGACAGCCAAGTCTCCTAAGAGCAGAGCTCCAGAGTAAGAACCAGGCATCACAGCCATTGGTCATCGATGTTATAATAGATCCAGAATGATCTTTTTTGAGTCATGTAAGGAAGCCAAGACGATTTTTTTCCTCTTTACATACAATAACTTCCCTTTAATTAATACTACATGCTTTTCTTTGATACAACCACCAAAAATTAGTAAAAACCAATAAAAAGAAAAAAATTATATCTAATACAAAGTCTTAGGACCCAATCCAGTCTTCACAGGTAAACTTCTTGGCACTCATTAGACACTCAGTAGATACCCAATGAATAGACTCTGTTATAATCTTACTAATTACTACTGCCAAAGGAACTTAATGTTCCATTTCACTACTGATTATTTTGATAAAAAATTAATGCCTGTTATTTGACTCAGTTCAGGAAGAAATTACATATTTAGGAAATAATTTTTTTGACTTTCACAAACATTTATTAGGATAAAGTTTTGTGAGGAAAATGTGACACAAATGCAGTGGCAGGAAAAAGGAACAATACAAAATTTGAATAGTTTACATGTATTTAAATGGGTAACGGTGGACACCAACTTATAAAGATATTAAGGTCTTACATTCCACTATATACAACTTAAACATGGCATAAAAGCAGTATTATAGATTATCAGTATGTATGATGAAAATGAAATATGTTCTCAACTAAGTTAATTTTTTTACTTAATTACTTAAAAATCTTAGAAATAAGTAAAAACACCATACATTAACTAGACCTAAAGATTATATAACTTAATGAATTTACATACAATTAGAACAGGCATTTAAAACAGAAGCTGTGGAACACATTAAATTTTATACTTTCAGTACTGATTACATTTTATGTACTTATCCTAAATGTTTCTAGTTCTATCATGGATTTTTATTTGTTTTTGTTGTGGAAAAATTAATTTAATGGAAAAAAAACCCTAAAGGACAAAGATACAGATATATAGGCCTAACTCTTTCAGCCGTAAGCCTCAGAGCCACCATCTCCTTTATTGAGCCTCTTCTACAACTTGGCCTCTGCTGTTTCATTATCAGGCAATACTCCAGAAGCAGACAACAGCTCTTCCCCAACCTCTCTCTACCCAGCAACCTGACAGGAGAAGCAGTAGCAGGTAAGGCTCTTTGAATAGTCCAGTCCTTCCACTTCATAAAGAAATCAACCCTTTATCCTTGTTTAGTGTAAATAATAGCACATTTATGATCAGGTCTTACTTGCTTGGAGAGAGAACTTCATTGCTCCAAAAATCTATGCTACCAGAATCACCTAACACACAGAAGCCAGAACTTGAACTCAATTATCCATCAGTTTCTACTGAGAAAGAAATGTTTCTAAACAAGTACCTGAAGCGTGATCCTAATTAGTCTTATTAATAAAAACCTAGGGTCAGATACTAGGGTAAAAGTTGAAAGACCAGAGAAGCAGAGCAGACACTAGAGATTTCTTACCTCTCCGAATCCTCAGACCGAATAGGGGCCTGAGACCCTGTCTCCATCTCCTGAGTGCTGGGATCAAAGGCATGCACTACCACTGCCTGGCTCTTTTTCTCTTTTAGACTGGTTCAATCTCGTGTAGACCAGGGTGGCCTTGAACTCCTGATCTTCCTGCTTCCTCCTCCCAAGTGCTGGGATTAAATGTGTGTCACCACTGCCTGGCCTCTATGGTTAACTAGTGACTAGCTCTGCCTCCTGATCTCCAGGCAGGCTTTATTTGTCAGAAGACAAACAAAATATCCACACAACAAGTATCCGCATCCAAGAATAAGCAGGTGGCTTTTTAGATAAGGTATGAGGAAAGGGGAGACTGAATCTACTAAAGCCACCAAAGAAGATGGCAAAGGGCCTAAGTCTCTGAAGGGAGTTCTACTAACACTGGGCACAAGGTGCTTACAACAGGAAGGGCAGTTTCTTCAAGTCAGTTTGGTAGCTACATGAGCTCATTCACATCTTTCTTTACAAACAGCAGCAGGATAGATCTCATTTGAATAATGGTAGTATTATTTGTTTATATAAGCACAATCTATAACTCTCCTGAACAAAGAACATACTTTCCTATCATCATTGGCTGTCCTGCCTAAGTGAACAGCCCTAGCTGCTTTAATATACTTGGATTTGAGCAATAATTAGGATGCATAAGCATTTCTGCCAACCATTTGGATACCAACCACATGATGGAGGCAGTTGTTCTTAAGGTCTGACTCTAAGGATGAATCTAGGCCTTAAGCTTTGATTCTGACACTGTCTAAGCAGAACCCTTGCCAGTTCCTGGGAGTACTGATCAGAGTGCTGCTGAAGAAATAGATTTGGGTGATTTTCCCTTACAATGCTTTCTAAAGGGAGTCTAGGCTGAGTCACATCAAGGTTTTTTCTTCCATATCTAGAGCATCTTCCCAAAACCTCATACAGTTACTCATTTAACTAGTCACTCCTAATTGCTAGCACCTTGCTACCTACCTACATTTTGCAGACAACAGAAGCAAATTCATTAATAGCAGCTGAGGTGATATAGCCTACAGATGGCGACGATTATAAGCAAGTGAACTTAATGTCTTCCTAGTCCAAACCAAAGTTCTCACTTCTACTTGCAAAGCTATTATTCATTCAAACCTTTAATGAGTGGCTATTATGTTCTACAGCACACTGGTGGAAAAGCCAATTAAAAAAACAAAAACAAAAAACAACCACAACTTTATGTCAAGTCCTTCCTGACCAAGAAAGAAAACAATGAGTCAAATATAGAAAACATTTTCATGTGGCAACAGGTCTTTATAGAAAAGCAAAGCAGGTTAAGGAATAAAGTTCCTAAGAAGTAATATCTCGGGAGGCCTGGATAAAGTAAGTGAACAAACCACATGAACATCTAAGGATGACAATTCAGGCAGACAGAACCTGAAACAGGACACTGTGGTGATGTTTTATTTGTGCTCTAACAAATAAAACTTACCTGGGGATCAGAGGGCAGAGCCAGTCACTAGGTTAGACACAGAGGCCAGACAGTGGTAGCACACACCCTTAATCCTATCACTCGGGAGGTAGAAATCTCTGTGAGTTCAAGGCCACACTGGAAACAGAGCCAGGCAGTGGTGGCACACACCTTTAATCCCAGGATTTGAGATCTCATGCCTTTGCTTGGGAAGGACACATGCCTTTAATCCCAGGAAGTTATGGCAGGAAGCAGAAAGGCATGAGGACCAGGAACTAGAGCCTTTTTAGCAGCAGTTCAACTGAGACCAAGGGGGAGGGGGAGGAAGACTCAGAAGCTTTCAGTCAGAGGAAATAGGAAATACTTGCTCTCTTGAAAGAGAGGCTTTCAGTCTGAGGATTTGTGGAAACAGGATTGTCTGAGGAGTTGTCGAGGTGAGGTTGGCTGTGGCTTGTTCTGCTTCTCTGATCTTTCAGCTTTCACCGCAATATCTGGCAACAGGTTTGTTTTTTTTAATTAATAAGACGGTTTAGCAATTCGTGTTACAGGACACCAAGAGCACAAAGGTCACAATATAACAAAGATTTCCTCATCTGTTGAAGAAGAGTAAGAAGTGAGTGTGGTTTAAATTGTTCAGTGGGATAAGTGGCCAACATGAGGGCGAAGCAGTGAGCAGTGTCAGTTTGTGACTTTACAGTCCATTTCTCCTGGGTAATTCTAAAACAAAGCTGGGCCTGGTATACTAATAAATCAAGAGCTACAAGCTCTTCTTAGCATCTGGAAAGTTTCCTCTACCTTGTATGTCAAGAATGGGATGAGAAGTGGAGATGGAAGGGAAGGGAAGGGAAGTAAGAGTGGCAACAGCAGCAGAATTCTTGGAGAGAAATTCTGTAGTCCAGACCAGGATGGAAACCTGGTGGGGGCTGAGAAGTCTTTGGATTTGACATATACTTTAAGATAAATCAGTCAGAGTTTGTCAATTAAGTAGATATGAGATGCAAAGAGAAGAAATGATGAGAATGACTCCTCCCCTGAGATAGGATGCTACCATTTTCTAAGAAAGCAGAGTCAAGGATAAAAGCATTTGGCAAAGAGAAGAAAACAGGGTCATGTTTCAAACAAACCCAGTTCTGAGAACAAAGACATGAAATACAGAACAAGAAGGCCCTCCTTGTAAGTCTTCTCAACACTTGTAGCTCCAGCTGAGTAACTTTGGACAAGCCACTCTCACTCAATTTAATCACCTACCTAATATACGGGCAGCAAAACCACCTCTCATGACTGACATCAAAAGGAAATGACATGTTGTGGAATATTAGTTGAAGATGTGTTACATTTGTTTATGCTGTGGAATATTTGTTTAATGATGTAAAGATGTGTTGCATTAATTTATACTCCGAGCATTTGGGAGGCTACGGCAGAATGATCCTGAGTTTGAGGCCAATTGGGGCTATTATAGTGCAAGTTACTACCTCATAACACCAAAATTCAAAACAAATAAATAAGCAAGTAGAAGAAAAGGGATTACAGTGTTAATTATAACAAAGAAAACACAAATCCTATTTATGTCATTTTTAGATAAAATTATAGAAATTAATTGTTCTTGTCTTTAAAAAAATTTTCAAGTGAGTAAAAAAAAACTCTCAGCAGTCATTTCTAGGTTTCCATTCCCCAGGAATATACAATAGCTTCACTATCTATATACTTGATATTTACATTTCAATTGTGGTAGAAAGAAATTATCTTTTTCTTAATTAAGAAATTTTTTATTCATTTTACATACCAATCACAGATCCCCCTCTTCCCTCCTCCCACCCTTCCAGGCTTCCCCCCAATTCCCTCCTACAAGAAGGTAAGGCCTTCCATGGGGAGTCAGCAAAGCCTGGTACATTCAGTAGAGCCTGGTATATTCAGTTGAGGCAGGTCCAAGCCCTTCCCCCTGCAAGGCTGGGCAAGGTGTCCCACCATAGGTAGTGGGCTCCAAAAAGACAGCTCATGCACAAGGGATGGATCCTGATCCTACTGCCAGGGAGCCCCTTAAGCAGATCAAGCTACACAAATGTCTCGCTTACGTAGAGGGCCTAATCCAGTCCCAGGGAGGCTCCACAGGTGTTGGTCTAAATTTCATGAGTCCCCACTAGTTTGGTTTGGTTGTCTCTGTAGGTTTCCCCATCATGATCTTGATGCCCCTTGCTCTTCTCTCTCTTCGACTGGAATCCTGGAGCTCAGCCTGGTATTTGGCTGCATCTGCTTCCACCAGTTACTGGAGAAAGGCTGTATGATAACAATTAGGGTATTTACCAATCTGATTACTGGGGTAAGCCAGCTCAAGCACCCTCTCCACTATTGCTAGTAGTCTAAGCTGGGGTCATCCTTGTGGATTCCTGGGAACTTCCCTAGTACCCGATTTCTCCCTATCCCCATGATGTCTCCCTCTATCATGGTATCTCTTTCATTGCTCTCCCACTCCATCCCTATTCCAGCTCGACTATCTGTTCCCTTATGTTCTCATCCCTCATCCCCTACCTCCATTGCCCCTACCTCATCCTCAGTTTACTCAATGGAGATTTCATCTATTTCCCCCTTTCCAGGGGGATCCATACATCCCTCTTTGGGTCCTTCTCTGGAGCTGTGGGTTATCCTTTCCTTTACATCTAGTATCCACTTATGAGTGAGTACATGACATGTTTGTCCTTCTGAGTTTGGGTTACCTCACTGAGCTTGGTATTTTCTAGTTCCATCCATTTGCCTGCAAATTTCATGATGTCATTGTTTTTTTACTGTTGAGTAGTACTCCATTGTGTATATGTACCACATTTTCTTAATCCATTCTTCAGTTGAGAGGCATCTAGGTTGTTTCCAGGTTCTGGCTATTACGAATAATGCTGCTATGAACATAGTTGAGCATGTGTCCTTGTGGTATGATTGAGCATTCTTTGGGTATATGCCCAAGAGTGGTATAGCTGGGTCTTGAGGAAGATTGATTCCCAATTTTCTGAGAAACCACCATAGTGATTTCCAAAGTGGCTGTACAAGTTTGCACTCCCACCAACAGAGACAGATACTGGTTTCTTGTGTGCAATGGTGTACTTTCATCAATACAGCTTCAAAAGAATTGATAATATAAAGCCACGATCAAGTACCTAAGTTGATTATTTCTACAAGTCTTTTATTTTCTAGAAAACTGTCTCCCCTTCCCAACCACAGAGGCTGAAACTCCTAAGAAGCACGCTTTGTGGGTCCCATCCTTCAGATTTAACGGTACTTCTGAATTGCTTCTGACTGGGTAGTATCACTGAGGTACTCATTCATATGCTTCCCTGAGTTTCTTTTCATAACCAATGTAACATTCTTCTTTCCTCATGTTCCTTAAAGAGACCCAGTTGGCTGGGGGAACTCGACCCTTCATTTTAGTTTATCAAAATTCCCAAGCAGAGGGAATGAATGCTGAATGTTAGGGCACGCTGGGTTGGAGCATCTGTGCCTGGCCTTTGCATATATGCAGCTTGCCAGTAATTGCTAAGTTTTCTCTCTGACAACAATTATCACCCCAATTTGTTCCCCACCCCCACTCCACCCCCCTAGTTAATTATCAGTTCTGGAATTAAACTGCTTGCTTCTCCTGCAGTTGTCATGGCAACAGTTGGCCTGCACCTGCCACTGGGTGAACAGAGGCTCTTCCAGAAGAGGCAATGGCAATTGCTGGCTCTACAAAAGCCAGGGGGTAAACTAATGTTTACCTGTCTAGGGACTGAAGTTCCTGTTTATTCTCCTTCAGGTACTTTCTTGGCAAGCCTAATCTCAACTTTTTTTTTTCAAACTGCCCATTTGTGTTTGACAAAGAAAGGGAAAATTCTGATAAAGTGCTGAATCCCTGCTGACTTTTATAATACTGCCCATCAGCTTTACTAATTCCCAGCCAACAAGTTGTAAGATCTAGATCTTCTGTCTCCTGACAAAGGCACTGCAGTATAAATGCTAAACATGGCAAATTTTAAGCTTGCTAGATCTGGGTTCTTCTAATCCTAGCAATATTACTTGCTAACTGTATGGCCATAGGTCACTCACTCAACTTCTTATAGTATCGATTCCACCATATCCATAAGGGTGGCGGGTATAACTATAAGAGCTGCTTTAAAAGTTGTAAGAGTCCATAGGTCTACCTCCTACTCAGTGTTCACTGTTCAGAATTCTCACTGTTGTTGCTGGTTAACTATCAATTCTGGACAATGCTTAAAGACAGGACAAAGCTGCCATCTTGGTCACTTTATACTTGTCTGAGTGACAGTACCTTAAGTCAGATAAAATGCCACATTGCCCCACAGCATCTAGATCAAGATGCATCTAACAGCCAGAGCAGAGAAATGCTGAGATGTGCTACTTTCCCTGCCTGGCTTCCTTGAAATTTCGTCAGCTCCTCCTCCTCTGTACTGTTTTTCTCATGTTCAATCTCACTTTCCTTTAAATAGAAGTGATGGAACCAGAGTGTAAGAAGACGTGTAGTCACCAAGGAAACAAAATGCTTTTCATTTTACAACCACATTGCAACCTACAGAGAATTGGTAGTGGTACTGAGGACTTGGGGGAGTGGGGTGTTTATATAAGAAAGTGTTTTTCTTCCCTGAATCCCCCGCTTATGAATAAGAAAGCATTTCTTTCATGATCCTATAACCACTCATGTTTAAGGT
>CABHPH010136685.1:0-24828 GCA_902168325.1 Peromyscus nudipes
CACTTGGCCCCATCTTTTTACACCTGGGTCAAGGCAGTACCTCACAGTTGAATGTGTGGTAGAACAAAATTAATTCCTTCCTGTGCAGGTAGCAAAATAGCAAGAGGGCTGATGCCTCACACCTTCTTAGAGCCCATCTCTGACCTTTAGAATTCCCACTCTGCCTCATCTCTTCAAAGTCCCATCACTTCCCCATTGCCGTAAGCTTGGACCAAGCCTCTAGTATGGGTCTTTGGGAAACATCTAAGAACCAAACCACAGCACAGTTGAAGGGTGTTGTTACAATGCCTGAGAGAATTCCGGAGAGCAACAGGAACTGTGCCTGATGGCTGGATGGTTGTACGTGGTATTCGCACAGGTCAGCTGTCCTCAGTGTGCTGTGGGAACAGCTACCCTTTCTTCACTGTTGTTATGAGTACTAGTCATACTGCTGTTATGGCTGATCACAGAAGAAAGATTTTGGGTCATATCAGTTTATATCCTCCAACAAAAGGACTCAAACCTCTGCAGGCCACATTTTTCAGTAAACATTTTATTGAGTAAATGAATGAGTGAAAGAAAAGCCAGTGACTGTAGGCTCCGAGGCATTATAGATCAGCCGTGGAGTGCATGGCTCTTGTTTATTTGCTTAAGCAAATAAAAAAATAAGAATGGACATAACCCAGGAATTACTGTTTTCCTGAAGTCACCATAATTCACATTAAGTGATTGGTTCCACCTGTACACATGTTTTTGCTGCTTAGCAATAGAAACCTGCCTTTTTATTAGGTGGAATGTATGGGCTCATACTTTCATGGATAGTACTAATCTGTTAGTTTCTATAGCAGACAGAGCAACAGGAAGTGTGCCATAAGAGCTAAAGGTAGAGAACATTCCATAATATTTTTTTCATTTAACCAAGACATGAGTATAATGAACATTCAGAAATATGAGTTAAGGACACCAAGAACAATGTCCATACAAGTTGACATTCCAGAAGATATAGGTAGGACTCTCTCTCTCTCTCTCTCTCTCTCTCTCTCTCTCTCTCTCTCTCTGTGTGTGTGTGTGTGTGTGTGTGTTATGCATGTGTTTACATATGTTGGCATGCATATAGGCATATAAGTACATAAATGTGGATATGCATGAAGGCCAGAGGTTGATATTGGATCACTTTCTTCTTTATTTATTGAGGCAGTGTCCTTTACTGAACCCAGAGCTCACCGATTCCAGCTAGTTTAGTTACCCACCTTGTCCACGGATCCCTGTTTCTGCCTCCCAAGGATTACAGGCAGCCACCCCCTTGCCTGGCTCTTATATTAGTGCTGGGGGTTTGAACTTGTATCTTTATGCTTTCAGCAAGCACTTTATCTGTTGGGCCATCTCCTGAGCCCCAGAATGTGTTTCTTTACAGTACAGCAGTCTCCCATCATCTATAGGAGATATGTTACAAGACAAATGCTAGAAACTATAGATAGTACTGAGTCCATATGCACAATTATTTTCTCTATACCTCTATATTAAAGCTTAATTTGTATCTTAGACACAGTAAGATATTTAAAATAACAAATAAAATAGGACAAGCGTAACAATATATTGTAGTAAAGGATCTTTAAAACGTGTGAGCTGTTCATTTCTAGAGTTTTCTGAAACCATGGATGACTTTGGGTAGCTAAATCTATAGAGTGTGGCATTGTGGGATGTATATTCTTTAGTGCTCTGAAATCTTAAATAGACTTGTTAGTTGGGAAAATATTTAAATGCTTTACTAGTAGAGTAAACTAGTGGAGAATGGGCTGCTTTGAGCTATTGGCGTGGAAGGCCTGTCACTTCTGCCTGCTCTATTTCTTCCTGGGGATGTGGAAGGATTGCATCCTCCCCAGGATGTTTGACACACCCTTGAAGGACTTCAGTGATTTTCAACTTTGTGTCTAAACTTGCTCAAATTATTCTTACCATAGAGGACATTTAGGGTGTAGGGTGGATGAAATGAGTTCATACTCCAGCCCTCTGAGATGTTTCCAATGCATGAGAGCTATGTATGTGTGTATTGACTTTCTATTGTGTTTGCTTCTCACTTAATCATTTTCTTCTCATGCTCCAACAGTCATTTGGAGAATGGGATGAGGGTGTTGATGCTGGTTATAAATTCATCCTTAGATTTCTTTACATTGAGGGTACAGAAAGCTGTATATTTCTCTTCCTCATGTCTCATGCCAAACACCAAACTTGTGCTCTTAGATTATATATCAGACTGAGCCTGGGAGTTTTTGTTCTTAAGGGGTGGGATATTGTAAAAAGTAGTTTCATTCGTAACGCGATTTAGCATTCTGCATTGCTTAGGAATGAGAGGGTCGAGGAGGAATAGAGACAGGGAAGGGGCAGACATCAGTTGTGAACTCCAGTGGACAAGAGTGGATCCATAGCTTCACCTTCCCTGGAGTTGGTTTGCATCTTGGCAGCAGTTGGTATTGGTAATTATAGTAGAGATTACTTTAAAATAGGACTGGCCTAGATTTCAATCTTATCTGGTAACTGTTAACTTATTAATGATCTCTTTGGCCTGTTGGCAGCCATTCTGTCTTTAAACTGTGAGGAGATACCATCTCTCCGGCTGTGAGGGATAAGTAATTGGATGGGAGAGCTTGAAGAAGTCATGGGCATTTGCAAGAAGTCAGCCCCTGACACTCAGACAGAACAGCAGTTATGGCACATCCCTATGAAGTCTCCTTACACATGGTCCCTGCATGAGTCAAAATTTCGATTGCTTTCAAATTTTTGTACATTTTCTTTCTGTTTGTTTCTCTCAGAAGCCCAGCTGCTTTCCTCTGAGAGGGCAAGAGATGTTAACAGGTGACTAAAGAAATCTCTGCAAAGGCAACCTAGTCTGATAGAGGCTAGGAGTAACCCCACCCTGCTCTCCTTGCATCACGCACACTAGATCCCTCCAGAGCAGTGGTTCTCAACCCTCCTAACACTGTGAGCCTCTAATACAGTTCCTCATGTTGAGATGACCCCCAACAATAAAATTATTTTTGCTGCTACTTCATAACTGTAATTTTGCTACTGTTATGAATTATAATATAAATATCTGTGTTTTCTGATGGTCTTAGGCAACCTTTTTGAAGGATCATTCAATCCCCAAACGGGTCAAGACCCACAGGCTGAGAGTCACTGCTCTAGAGGCTACACAGACTACTTGAAAACACATCAGCTTTGGCTCTGACATAAATAATTTTCTTTACTGACATAGTGGAGATGTTGGATATGTAATTATTCTGTCCCGAGAAGACACTTACATTCATGCCTGGACTAAAACCAACTATTTCTGTCGTTCAATAGTGGTGTGTGGGATCTTTAATAAAAATATATTATTGTCACATTCACATTAGAATAACACTCACCACCTGTACCATTCTTACATGTCCAGTTGTGTGTCATTACATACCCACATTATTGTGCAGCCATCACTACCTAATCTGAAATCTGTATCCATTAAACAATACCTCCCATTCTTTCTCCTCTCAGCCACTGGTAAACACCAGAGTTCATTTCTACTAAGTTCATTTTTACTGAGTGCTTAACGGTTTCTAGTACCACTGGCCTACGAATAGAGGACAAACCAGATATGACGTCTGGCCTCAAGGGTCTCACAGAACAAATACCAAAGAATTTTGGATTGTAGGTTCTCTGGTGCTTTGAAATGAAAGACAAGATGTCTAGAAAACTTGGAGCAGAAGTGCTAGCCAAACCTTCAACCTCTGGGAAGGGTGGCTTAGGAGTCATACATAACTACTCTCAGCCTTTCTTTTCCTGTTTTGTGAATTGGGAAAGTGGTTACCTCACAGAGTTTTGGTGAATTTTAAGTGAGTCCTCACTCTCACTAAGCAAGCTTTTACTATTACTAAGGGAGATGGAGGCATCGAAAGCCAAGACATTCAGAAGCTAGGTGCTCCCAGGTTCCAACCGCAAAATCTGTTAGTGAAACTTTGAGGAATTATCCATGGAAAGATCTTAAGACTAGGAATCCCCTTTCTTCAGTCTAGGTAATCATTGGTTTTCCACCCGCTCCTGAACCTCCAGCCATGAGGTTATTGTCTCATTTGCCCTCTTATCTCAATCATGGAATCATTAGTAGTCACAAATATCTCATCATAATGTAAACTTGACAGTAAATATTATATAAAACAAGTATTATTTTTGAGAGACTTGATTTTAGTCTCATCTCCACATATCAGCTTGAAAGATAATTCCAAATTCTTCCTATGAATTGCTCCTTGCTCAAACACCCTCAACTACTTAAGAATCTTTGTAAGCCCTCTAGCACCTCTCCCAAACTTTCAAGGCCATATTTGATGCACCTCCTTTTCTTCTCAGACATTGCTCGTCTAGCCTGGAGCACAGCCTGCCTAGCTCACTGCAGAAGCTTCCTGGCTTGACCTGATTTCCCTCTTCCTCTTCTATATCCCCTGTATGCTGGGAAGAACAGATGGAATTGCTGAGTGACTTTCAAGCCTCAGTTTCCTTGTACTTGTGTGTCCGGAGACCAACTTGTTTTCTTGAACTCAAGCCTGTGAATTTTGTAGACCTCAGCTATCCCTCCAATCCCCCTTTGTATTTTTCTCTGGCCTATTTATGCATTCATTTTTAATGTTAACTACATTGACAAGCTTGTTTCATCCAATTGCAAGACTTCAGTCTCCCCATCCAAGCACTGCCTTCCTTGAGACTGGTTCCTTGACTTTACATTTTGGACAATGTCACCTTCTCAGAGAGACCTTGCTTGACTCTCCATTTCTGAACCTTCCCTATTTAAACCCCACCCTCACCCCAACTTCGGACTCCTTTTGAATCTGTGTGATTGGAAGATAGCCCATAAATCACTTACTATTTGAATCAACAGTTGCTTCCCACTAGAATTTAAACTCCTTGAGCTGGGGGTGCAGGGGTGGGGGACTGGGGGTGGGAGATGGGGCTGTTTCTTTTGTGTTCACCAGTTCATAGGTGTGTAGACAGTGCCCATAACAGGGCATGCAGTGGAGTGTGGGATGAATGAGCATAAGGATCTTATTGAAATACATAATAGCTGAGGTGTTTGATCTAGGTGAGTCATGAACACCGCTGTGCGTACACTGGGATGATAAGCTTTTGGAACTTGACATAAAGGTTTCAGACCTGAAAAAAACAGAACATTTGGTTTCTGTTTCTGTTTACTACTAAGACTGATGAAATATCGTAACATAAGTTGTGGGTTTTGTTTTCCATAATGCCTAAACCTAGTCCCCTTTTCCCAATCTAGCTAATCACTGAGTGTGTGCGTGTGTGCTTTTTTCCTTTTCTCTCCATATCCGTTGGCTGTCCTGCTCACCTTTCATTCTTAACTAGGATATGTTTTGTACCATATGGTGGCCAGTAAGTAAAGAACTCTTAATAGATCTTGTATATTGTGAGTACATCTTACACACTCAACTGATACTTTAGTTGTAGAGAATCTGATCTAACATTTTTCTGTTTTGAGAGGAAAAAATGAAGAAAGATGAGGATTCACATGTTGAACACATACAGGCATTGCCTGCCGTCCCGTGTCAACAGAGGAAATCTTTGTGGCCAGTGTCAACATTGTAAAGAAGCAATCTGTTATTGATCCCCTTTTATTGCCATTGGAGCACACTGAGTGCTTTGATAATGACTTGGGGAGCCAATAGCCTCACGGACCTGGATGTTACCAAGGAACTCCAGAACAACAGTGCAAAGCCTAAAACATTGACCTTCAACCAGCCTAGAAGCAGATGGAACACTTTAACAACAACTGGCCATGTGTAAACGTTCACCTGTTTACCTTGTGACGTGAAAAGCAAAGAACAGCATGTGCTGTCTTTCCACTTCACAGAATGCCGGTGACTTTTGTTCAGAAAAGTTCTTCAAATATTAAAGGAAAAGCTGTGGAATATTAGAATCATTAGAAATATACAGCTTGTGAGCACAGACTGCTGTTGCTTTAGCGGTAACTGTACAGCCTGCTTTTAAAAAGTAGCATTAACAAACATTACTTATTTCTGTGGTTGTCAACATTTAATTAAATAGGGCCCCTACATCTTAAGATGTCACTGTTTTGTATATGTGCAATAAAAGGTTCAAATTAAAATACTGTACAATTAGTTTGCCTAGAAAAATGACTTTTGCAGACCTCTCCAATAGACAGTTTAGAGAAATAAGCATTTTGTGTTTAAATTGTGCTCCTTAGTATTTTAAACAGATGGCAATGGCTTCCCTCTTGATTATAACTTTGAGGCATGCTTTACTAAATGGAATCAGCGGGGTTCATTAAGGTCCCATTTGATGTATCAGTATTATAAAAATACCATGTTAATTATCCTCAAACGTTGCAAGTTACCTCCATTTTCCTGCAATCAGAAGATGAGAGAAACCCTGTGAAGCAAATTAGTCCTAATTGAAAGAGGACTGATTAATATTTAAATAAGGCATTGTGTGAGGGATTCTGCCATGAGAAAAATAGGCTGAACATCTGAATTAATTGCATAGCAGGTTAAATTAAATTTCATATAATGGGTTGGAAGATGAGTTGGCACAGTGCTTTAGCAGTGTGCACAATGGCTGAAATACCAGTCTTTTCTCTCACTCTTGGCTGGATTCCATCGAGGTCCTTGTAGCCATTACCTCTTTGTTGTCTCCCTTTCAATGCAAACAAAGGTACTAACAGAAAATTGCTACCACATTTTAAAAAATGTTAATCCTTTTTGGGAGACAGCACCTGTCTACATTTTCTCCATTTCTCTCCACCTTGGCTGTAAAAATTGGGAAACATTAGTATCTTTTTCCTTGCCAGGTTTAATGAGGATTGATGTCATAAAATGCTAATGGCTGGAATATAGTTAGAATTGTGCTATTAGTGGGTTATCACTGTCTGACATTTTCACTGCTCAGGAGCATGCATGTGGAGCCTGTTTAAAGTGATTGGGTTACTTAAGGGTCCCTGTTAGGGATATTTAATCCAACATAAATTACTTATGCACTTTGTTAGTGTTCAAAGGAAGAGTGTCACGTTGTACATGCTGGCAGTTTTCCAGTCAAGAGCTGTTAATTACTGTACAGCAAGTGAATACATTTTGCAGCAATAGAAGTCATGGAGGTGAGGGGGAGGGCGGGGACTAGATCTATATTCCATCTAACCAAAAATGAATATATGAGAGTTTGGGGGAAAGCAATGGGCTGAAGTCATTCTTGTCCTCAGAAATTGGAGTTCTATTTGTTTTCATTTTGAAAATAAAAACAAATGACATTACAGTTCCCTCCAGGGGAAAGTACTTTAGTTAGAAAACATTTCTACTCCCTCATGAGCAATTATCTATTTTATGCTGATGAAAACAAAGTAAAATTCCTAAAACCTCAATTCACAATTTTACAACTTGGTGAATCTCCAGATTTTCCAAGCTGCTGGCTGATCAAGCAGAAAATGACACAATGATAAAAATTATTTGTAAAAGCTATTTTAGGGTTAGTATAATATTTCTAAACTTAACTACTTATAAACTTCGGTAGAGCACAAACTACTGTCTTTCCAGCATAGTTTTGAAAACGGGAGCAGACTTTGCTCATAGGCACATTATGAAACCTGCTGTTGTTGTAGCAAAGTTCTTTCAAAAGCTCTACTTTGGTTTGGACTGTTGCAGACAAATGAAGGCACTGATCTGGTGAGATTTCTAGACTGATTTGTCCCTCTGACATCATTTCAAAAAGTGAACATGGATTATGTGCACATATTAAATGCATTTCACGTACATTGTGTACACATACTTATGTATGGATATATTCAATTTCTCCAATATTATTCATTTACTAAAATAGTCTGACCTGTCTATGATAAATATTTTGTTTCAAACAATCCATTTTTTTGTGCCCAAGAAGAAATAAAATACATTTCCCAAGTTTTTGTTGAACACAAAACAAACCAGAAAGAATCCTGAATTGTGTCATTAACAAAGAACAATTAACTTTTTGGTCCTCATTGCTGCCATCAGTTTAAATTAAGAGTTGTAAGTACATACCCAGCATACCTAGAGAGATATTTAAAAGTATTTTATGGAGAGATGATAGAGTCATTCTAATTGATTTAAAAATAACAGAAACACAAATATTTTGTTTAGCGTTATGAAAAGGAATTACTTATTATAGGGCACTCACTGATGTTTGTACAAATAAAATTTAGTAACAAATACAAATCCATACAGTTAGTTCTAATGGGAAGTATATTATCTATTTATGAAGTCATGCTTCAAAAGATTTCAAAGATGTCTCACTTTGAACACAGTTGTAAGACCTGATGTTGGGAGACGATGCTTAATAATTCACATGGGAGCAGTGAAATATGAAACTCTCCTACATCTAGCTGACTACAAACACATGAATAGAGAGTAGAGGGTCACAGATATGCAGCACAGGATCTATTACCCCATTCAAATGCTTAGAAGTCTGTATTCATCCCTGATGAGGATCGTATGTGTATGGGTAACTCCTCATAAGGCTGATAGGAGATCTACAGAAATATCTTTTGTGCACTTCTTGGCAATGTACTGATCTCATGAGTGTGTTGTGAGTGATGAGATGATTTTAACGAAGTCCATAGAAATCAGATGGAGCAATGGCAATAATTCCTTCATAACTGGCTTAGTGATGAGAGAGAACATGAAAATATAAATCTAAGCAGCAAATAAGAACATTTTAGAAAGGTACTTAGCCTCAACACAGTTAGTTGATGCTGTCAGACCGAAAAGCTGGTTTTAAACATTCCTGTATTTTAAACCATCTTTAAGTCACTGAAAAACTTAAAAACAAAACAAAACTCGTCAGTGTTTCATAAAGATGCAGGTCATGTGCCTGACACAGAAACAAAGATAGTAGACTGAAAAAAATGTGTGCAGAGCACAAAGATGGCAGTTTTTGATTGAAGTGTGATCGAAGGATGATTTCATGGTGTGTAATTCTACGATCTCTTGGGTAGATAGCTGTTTCTTCCTAGTGGAGATTGTGCATGGAGATATGACATTTGGAGCGCCTCCCCCCATGAAATGTAGTGTTTTACTAACATAGTATCCAGGAGTCTAGGACTAGATATTTGCTGCGCCTCCTTGAACAGCCGATCATAAACCAGAAAAGGGTTTCACTAGAAGATCGCACCAAGTCTGTTCCTGAGCAGGTTTGCTTACTTGGTGAGACCGCAAATAAAAGCTGCAAACAGGACACTAGTCTCAGAATTTTCTAATCACTAAAGGATTCTGAATTCCTCTTCCTCCTCCAAGCATGCCTCCTCCAGCCTGGCCCCCAAGCATGCCCCTATATCTTTGTTTGAAGTACAAGGATATATATTTATTTTTCTTTTTGTTAGCTATTGTTGTTTCTATAGGAATTCTGTAGCTGCATTTAATTTTCTGATGCTCACATGGAAATTTTGCATCCAAATATTTGATGCTCTTCAGGAAACAGAGGTAGAAGCCAACATTTTTCACTTGAAACTTGAGTAAAGCATTATTTCTTTTCTGTAGCTTGAAACTTTGAGAAGTGAAATGATACAATCACTCTGTCTTAGGCCTGGTAGGTATCTGAATGTCACTCAAACAGCAAGTGCTGTTAATCGTGTTTCTTACCATCCAAGGGTTATAGGCTTATGGCACTGACAGTAGCAGTGGATTCTAGATCTTGTAAGCTTCCTTATCCAAACTCAGATTGCTAAAGAAAAAGAGCTCACTTATCAGATTGAAAGCCATCCTGGCAGTCTCTAGAATGTCACAGTGAAGTGTGCACATGTAGTTCAAGAAAGCTTCAGAAAGTGAGGCATTTGCGTCCATTACCTGCAAAGCTTCACACTTCACTGTTGTTCTTATACTCACTAGTCCCTGACTTGCTAATCTCTAAAATCTGCTCTTTAAGATTGGTCAACTCTCAACCTGGACGTAAGTCATCCCATGACAGAATCTCAGACTATCCTAGTCATGATGGCATGTTCTTGTAGTCCTAGAACCTTCAGAAGCCAAGGCATGAGGATTGCTTGAGCTTAGAAATATGAGACCAACTGGAGACCACAGGAGACCCCACCTAAAGAAAAGTCAGAGAGAGAAATGAATTATGTTCTGTGCATCAAAATGTAGTGTGTGCATGGACAGTATGAATTTTCCATTCTTTTCTCTCTGGGGTGTGTACATGTGTATGTGTATGTGTGCATGTGCGTGTGTGCATGTGTGTGTGTGTGTGTGTGTGTGTGTGTGTGTGTGTGTGTACATGTCAAGGTGTGAGTGTGGAGGTCAGAGATATCTTGTAGGAGTTAGTTCCCATTTGGACTGCAGTCAGGGATTGAACTCAGGTCATCAGGTTTGGTAACAGGCACCTTTACCTCCTCCCACTCCAGTACACATTTACAATGCCATGGGCAGTGTGGAGAAGTGTGTAGCTTGTTAAACTATGGTAAACTATGTGCAACCAATGCTGTTGAAAGACTGGAATGGGTGAGGCTGTTTTACAGAGTCTTTATTATTACTTTTTTCCACTCTTGAAATGTACATTGACAGAGGTGCATTGACTGCAATCTCTCTGGTGTGTGTGAAGAGTGAAAGGGAGCACAGTGAGTGAACCTCCTTCCCTGGGAAAGGACCTGTGCTGGGGAACTGGGCCTGAAGGAGTGGATCCTCAGTCCCCATTGAGGGGACTAGTGACAATCAGAAGGATCCTGGGAACCAGGCAGAGAGACACACAGAAAATGTATTGGAGATTTTCTGTCAAGAGGAGTCGGGTTGGTATGCTTAAAATGTTGCAGTTACAGGGTTACAGTGGCCACAGAGTGGGTCAGAATGGAGGGTTGAGAGTGTGTTTAGGAAGGTCTTATGGGTTGCCTGGCTAGGTATATGACTTTGCAACTTTGTGAGGAGAGATTAGACCTAGTCTCCATACTCAGTGCAGGATACATGCTTAGTGTATGTCTGCAGAACTGAACTAAATAGGTAGCTAGTGATTTTTTTTAACTATATAAACATCATTTCACACCCATACATACTATAATGAATATCGCTTATGAGAATGGAATAGAATCAGGTATTTCACCCTTAAAGACCCTAACTAACACACATTTTGAGCAGAATATGAGTCTGACAGATGTAGATTGTGACTGGTGTGTCCAGGCTGAACTACAAGGACCTGGTCCTTCTGAGTCACAGTTACAATTATATTCACTCTATGGGCTTACTAAAATTTTCTGAATTATCACTAAGAATCACTTTTTCCCACAAAGACAATATTTTTATATCAAAGAATATTTAAAAAGACTGAAGGGATAAAGTTCAGTGGTAGAATACTTTCATTGTACATATGAGGCCTGGATTTGAACCCAAGAACTGGCAAAAAAGAATAGAAAGAAGATAAAGTATGACCCGTGTTTTTGTGCCATTTCAGAAGCTAGTGGACTCTGGTAAGCTTGGTGACATACTTTTTAAGCCTAGAAGGGATTCCAGTAGCTACTTTCAGTTTCTGCTGAGAGCAATATTTAAGACACTTCAGCATTATAGTGAATAGTTCCACTTTGACAAATTGGACTAGTTGGAATTTTTATGCACTTATATTTTTACTTTTAAAACAGAGTGCATCATTGGACACACTGCTCCAAATTGTATGGGACACTAACACTTCTGTTTCTCTAGCTTTTTTTTTCCCCCTTTAAGGGATCAACACACATAAATTAGTTTTTTGAAAGTAGCAGCCAGAATGGAGAGAGCTCAGGTGCCTGCCACTGTGCCTGTGCAGTCAGGCCACGTTGTGAGGTTCCTTACATGACTGCATTTAGAAGCAGCAGAATATAGAACCCTGCTGGCCACTACCGTTGGGTCTTTCATTAGTCAACCACAGAAATGTGACAGCTTGCCAAATTCATGGGCTCCTGAAAAACCTGCTTCAAAACACTCACATCTAAGAACTGCAGCAACAGGGGGAGGCATGGGGGCATTACTACAATACTCAGTGGTTAGACTAACAAAGGCTCCAACCAAAAGTGATCCAGATTTATCAAAAAAAAAAATCCATAAGCTTTTTAAAGTGGTGATTGTGTAATGCATTTAGAAATGTATCTTTTCAGCATTGTTCAGGTACTTCAGAATTCCTGTTCTTTTTGAAAGCCAAACACAACTCAGCTTTTCAGAATTGCCTCTCAGTGTCAACAAGCACATGCTGCGTGCTCCCCAGACTCTGTGTTTACAACTGCGGATACACTGAAGAAGAGCTGTGTGTCCTGTCTCCAAACAGTTCACAATAGACTGTGGTGAGGTAGGCAGGAGAAAGGCCTCAAAACAGAGATGGCTTCATGTGAGATATCTGTTCTCCAAATGCAGCTTCTTTCTTTTAGGTTTAGTCTCTGCTGGGGTTCGAACCTAGAACCTTTTGTGTGCTAGACTACTACTCTGTTCCTGAGCCACACTCACTGCCCAAGCAAGCACTTGATTACCATAAAAACTAAACCCCACTCTTCCTTATGCCTAACTTGAATTTTCCTCTTCACTTTTCTTGTTTTTTAACTAAAGTGAGAAACATGTAGAGTTCATGGGTTTTCTTTGTTTGGTTTTGTTTCTTAAAGCCGAAGCTGTGACCAGAATGGTTGTAATCACTTTCAGACAAAGCTTTATTGGAGGGACAGAACCTATTGACTTGGCTACTCAGTAGAATTAATATAGTTACTCCCATCTCACTGATGGAAATATCAAGATCCAAAGAACTAAAACCAATTTATTTTATTTTCCAAAGCTATAACATTAGATTAGCAGTTAGCAATAAACTCCAAGCCTAGAAAATAAGTCTTTTTTGTGTGCTTGCTTTTCTGAAACAAAGTCTCACTGTATATCTCAGACTGGCCTTGAGCTCAAAATGTAATGCAAGCTGACCTTGTACTCATGATCTTCCTAGCTCAGCCTCCTTGATGTTAGAATCCCAGGAGCCTGTCCTTGTAAACTAGATCTCAAGTTTTTACATTGTAACCACTAGAAATTTTTGACTATGAAAAAACAATAGTGTCCTTAGAAATTGAAAAAGCTGTGGCCTGAGACTCTAAGGATATGTTTTCTTATTAAAGTAAAGATGGTATTTCGAGCAAAACTCTTCACTTCCCCAAGTAGGATGTTCTAGCTGTAAGATTAAGGGATCGATGAGACAAAATACATAATTTTTATGTATTATACAGTTATCAAATATTGAAAACCAGAGTCAGAAAGAACCTTTAAAATGGTTTGCAATAAAAATAGTCTATTCAAATATTTTCCAAGTTCATGAGAGTACGGAAGATCCGTGTGTGACACCATGTTAGGTTTATGTGTCACAGCCACAAGCACAGGTAGGACATTAACTACTAAGCCACATTCATGAGTTGTCCTCAGCAGTGTACAAGATGCAGCGAACACACATTAGCTCAGTTAGCTACAGGCTCAAAAGTTTTACAAAGATGTCTGCCTTCCCAGCAGATTAGGATGGCTAAGCAGGTACACTGAATGAGCTTCAGAATGTGAAGCTTGGGTGTGTAGTTCAATGGTAGAACACCTGCTTCAACTGAGCGAGGCCCTGACTTCCCTCTCCCACTCTAGAAAAATGATGCACAATAGAGGTCTCTTTCACCACTGAGATTTTCATGACGTAACATCACTGTTGGTGAGGAGAGTCTCAGCTTAATTTGGTAGCTGGTGTTTAGCTGTCTCCAGGTGAACGTATGCTTTGGTAGACATTTTGTTGTCATCTTTCTCCTCTGGCTGGGTAGTCAAGATCTCAATTCCAAGCCTTACAAGCTGAGCTTTGCTGGTATGCTGTTCGGGCTCTTTCTCTTGCCTAACCTTGCCTAACCTTGGTGCTCTACTTTCTGTTTCTACTTTATGAACCTTTGTGGATCATGAATGTTAAATTTCATTTTCATGATCACCTCCCACTTAGACAGCATGTATGACCTCTCTCTTCACCATGAGTTTACAGTACAGTTTCTGTGTTTTGTGCGGCATAAATTCATTAAAGAAAGGCCACTCTACCACAATGCCAAAATCCACATGTATGGAGATGGTGTGAGGCTGAGGGCAAAGCTGCAATTGTGAGTTCAGAGTGATTGTTGAATCTTGGCTTTATTGTTATTGGCTAGTGGAACATGGCAAGATATAACCTCCCCTTTTTTGCCTTTGAGGTCTAGAAAGGGCCTTGCAGAATTGTAGTGTGCAAACAGGGTGCATAATCTCTAGAACAGTATCCCTTAAACCTTCTATATGGATCCTGTCTCCACTAATGACATAGTTTGGGTGACCAAAATGTGAATTAGTGAGTTTAAAGGCCAGGATGAGACTGACTGACCTCATAAATTCGATCAACTTCAGTTAGTTGTTTGCTTAGAGTTTCTAAGCCATAGCTAAAATATTCAGCCTAATTTAAAGACTGAGTTGATGTAATGATGGCTTCTCCATTTAAGCCAAGGTGCAACTTAAAATTTCCTAATTAAAAATGTGGAAACCTCAGAGACTAGTAAGTGACAAATGGATTCTGTAGTGATCCCACCATGAGGAATATGCATGTCTGTAACAGAAGATAATATGATACATACAGAATTTTAAAACCCCTTTACTACAGATCGGCTGGATGATGGTTTGGGTGATTTTTCTCCTTTATCTTTTATGATGGATCCACAAGGTAATATTGTGTCATTTATCACATCATAAAATTTAATGGAAACTTTTAAGAAAAGTTAATAAAAAGATAATATTAACACAGCTGTGATGGTTGGAATTTTGATCATAATGTTGGCGTTCTGCATATATTTGAAGGGAAGTTTAAACAGCATATACCAGTGCATATTGATTATTCAGAGGTGTGTGCACACAGAGTTACTTTGTTTTGGAGAGCTGGTTTGGAACATGGACATGTTTCCAATTGTATTCTCCATGGTGACCCCCCCCCCCCAGGATGACCTGCTCAGTTAAGAAAAACTGTCAGATAGTTTTTTCTTCATTTGTAGAAAACCTGTTGCCTAGCAAAATTTAACAAGTGACCTTTTTTTCTGACAACAGATGGCAGTGTTTTCAGGGACAATAGCCATGTGTTTATTAGCTACCAAAGAATCTTTTACTAAATTTCTCTCTCCACCCCCATCCCCTGCCAGTGCCTTACCTCCCACAAAAAGCAGCTCATATAATGGGGGAAGCAGAGTGGATTTCATGAAATATTTTTCTTAATAGATAAAAACAGTCAGAATGAATTATCCCTTTGTTAGGAAGTCTTAGACACATTTTCAGATGTAATATTTGTTCAAAATATTATACTTTACAATTTTATTCTTTTTAGTAAAAGGAATGGCTTCCTTTGTAAATTATTATAACCTGAATCTTGGCATTTCATTTTTCAAGTAAATTGATAATGAATTCAATGAATGTGTATAGTGGGGACCTGGGTTATAACCCAGGTAAAACAAAGGACTCTTCAGATGTCACTGGTGGATGCCTTTTCCTGCAAGCACTTGGCATTGAGGGATTTGAAGGGAACTATATCTTAAATCCTCCATTACATTCATTTAGTACAATGTAGCTGTGGCCATGGGAAACACTAACTTCCAGCTGGTATAGAAAATAGAATTAAGTTTTGAACCCACGGAGAGGATAAAAAGAAACATTCTCAGTGAGAAGGTGTCCTGGTAGGGACAAACAGTCAAAGCAATGACAGATAGTTCAGTTTATCTCAAATGCAATGAAAATGGGTTTGTTCCCGATTGTGAAGGTCCTTGTGTTACTTCACTGACCAGAAGTTTTCATAGTACAAACAAAATCTATGTGTTCTTTTTAGAAATAAAACTTCAAAGGCTGGAGAGCGGGCTTGGCTGTTAAGAGCATTTGCTGTTCGTGCATAGGACTTGAGTTCAGTTGCTAGCACTGAAGTCAGGCGACTAACTGTAATTGCACTCCAGAGGATCACTGGCCTCTGGCCTCTGTGGGCATTTGTACTCATACACAGACACACACCCACACACATAATTAAAAATATAAGATAAACTTTTGAGTGGAAGACTGAAACAAACTTTAGTAACTTTAGTGGAAATAACTGAAACAAAGTTAGTATTTGCTTTTGAAGGCTAGTCCTTAAACCACCTGCAAAATTTTTTGGCTAAATTGAGTATCCATTACCCAAAATGCCTCAGGACTAGAAGTATTTTAGACAGCCGAATGTTTGCAGACCTTGCAATATTTGCATATTGGGACCCAAGTCTAAACACGACATCCACTAATATTTTGTGTATTCCTTACAATGGATAGTTAAATTTTTGCGGTATTTTTCATAATTTTATATGTGAAACAAGGTTTCCCTGTATGAAATTTCCACACGTTTCATGTTGGAACTCAAGACATTTCAGATTTTAGAGTATTTTGTGTTTGGATTTTCAGATTAGGGAAGCTCAGCCTATGCAACCTTCCAAGCTGTGGTGAAAATTACCATTGCAGAAATGACTCATGGTTAAATAAATGTGTGTGCATTCATTTGCTTTTTATTTTCACAAATAGCACCTACTATGCACTCTTATGTTTATCTACTTCTCACTTGAATTTGAAGAGTAAAAGAAGATTCATTAGAGATACAAACAAGTTTTATGAGAATGAAAGCTTTGTATATGGCAAGTGGATCTCCTAAATCTTAAGTACCCAAACTACAAGCTAGAGTAAGGAAACCAACTGTTGAGTGAGGTAGTAATATGCCATGACTCTAAAAGAGAAAAGCACACAGATTAAGCGCATTCTCTTTATATTTGATGGAGCCGTATGGATTATATGTCTGTTCTAAGTGATAGTGCATCTGTAGGAAAAGGCACCTATGAAATGATCACTTGTTTCTGTTATACTATAAACACTTTATCAGTTGAGACACGAAGTAAAATTTCTTTTTTGGGTGGGCAGTCTTTCATTGTCTTATAGTTTCAACAGTAGTTTGTGTCTCCGGTTAAAGGCAGAGCGACTGCCCTACTTCTGTCTGTTTCCATTACAATACTCATTCTGGGCCACATTCTCTTTCTCTTTGTCCCTAGTGGGACATTAAAGGCTTGTAATTATTTTGATAAGATCAGGGCTGTGGACTTTTTGTTGTTGTTCCACTTACTTATTTGCTAATAACCCAGCTTTAGTGCTAAACACTAACAAATCTCTTAAGCAGGCATGTTGGAAACGCAGAACTCTGAAAGTTATTGTGGCTATAAGCCTGTAGTCTGCTGTTAGCTTTCTAACAGATCGTGTAAATGCCTCTCGATGTGAAGAAGCACAATGTTCAAGTTCTTAATACTGAGAGAAGCAAATGAGTGCTTACTATTAAAATAAGCAACAAATGTCATCCTGATGAGACAATTAATCACATTCACCTAAGAAAAAAATTATGAAGCATAGTTACCCAACTATATATTAAGGAACCAAAGCAACATAGTAATAGTGGTTTAGTATACTGCAAGGTTTAACAATATAAACAGATTTTCAGGAGTCTTTGGAACTGTTTTTGGTAAGTTAAATTATCTAGTAGATCAACTCTGAGCAGATAAAACTTGATGATCTATTTGTTTTAAAAAATTACTAGTATGTAAAAAGTAATAAAATTACAAATTTGTTCTCAGTCTTGAGTGGTTATAGGCTTTCTGGTTGTAATTCAGTGTCATTTTAATAAGAAGGATATTAGTTATGGGGACATTATTTAAAATAAAATAAAAAACATTTGTGTTCATAGAGTCAGAATTCAGGAGAGAGGGTCCACCCGAAGTCAACGTTAGTTCTTTCTACAATTCAGGAACACCAGGGAGAGGAGAAGAGCGAGTCACAAATGTGGATCCAGAGCTCTTGTGTCACTCAGAACCCCTGGGAGATGCTCACACAGATGTGGATCCAGAGTTCTTGTGTCACTCAGAACCCTTGGGAAATACTCATGCCCATTTACCTTGTCTTAACCTCTCAGCCCCAACATAGTAAACCTGTTCAAACATAAGTTATCCCACAGTGGAGCTCACTTTGAGAATTGCTATTCTTGAATCTTCTTCATCCAAAAATGAAGCATGGGGGCTCCTCTGTGTCACTGAACCCAAGGGTTAGGGGTCAAGTGTAGGGGCAAAAATGGGGATCCTTCCAGAGCCTGCCCCAACCCCCCTCCCTACACAGGCACCTCAGACATTTTCTCCTCACTTGGGCCTTTGTCCATGAAGCTCTCTGTCAGCTTCTCTGAGGAGCATGTAAAGCTGCCATTGATGGCATCTGACAACAAACAATCATGCCGAGTTCCTTAAAACATTGCCATGTTAGTGGATGAAACAATTTTGTTGAACCATGTGGCTTTCTGAGTTCACATAGTTTTGGCTTGCAAGTTAGGGTCTTAGAGAAAAAAATGAAAAAATTAGGTCACCTGAAAACTTTTCAAAAGTGAAGCTTTTGTGCCACTAGGGAGTGCAAAACAGCAGAGTGTGTTTACCCTTTACCCTGTGGTTGCTGGCACAATTGAGAAGGCACACTCTCTCTTTTTCTTTTTGACTGGAACACATCAAGGAAAGCAGTTTAGAGATACGGAAACCAACTGTTTTTCCATTTACCTTATTATTGAGCTGTGGTTCTACAACTTCCGTTTTTGTTATCAGATCTTAAGTGAAGCTTCAGTTAATTCAGAGAGAAAGAGTTAACATCTAATTGTGTAGGAAAATAGCTTTAAACACCTGTTCCGAATTTGTAATGTGATATTCAGAATAATATGACCTGATAAATTATAGTATAAAGCCAGTATAAGAAGCATGTCTATTACATTGTCTATCATGCATTTAACGCCATTGTTCTTTTATTTCTTTTACTTAAGTTTTAAAGAGTGTGTTTCATTCTTCTGAGAGATCTGGCACCTAACAGGTGTTTAACAACAACGTGCCTCTATGAAAATTATCTCAAAGGCAACCTTAGCAAAGGAAAGAAAGTCATTAAATACTGGTTTAAGAGTGACCTTGAAGCTTTACAATTAAGCAGCAAAGCTCAACTTGTTATGTCGTTCTCTCCCTAGGGGGTGGTATGGTGCCTGGGCTAGTGTGGTAGAGTTTTGAGATACATGGAGAAAGACAAAAAAAACAAAGATTTATCGGTGCTGAGCGCCATCTGGAGAGAGAGGGGGAGAGAGACAGAGACAGAGACAGAGACAGAGAGAGACAGACAGAGACAGAGAGAGACAGAGGGACAGAGAAAGGGAGAGAAAGACAGTAGAGTGTGAGTAGAGTGGAGAGACGTGGAGAGATGGAGAAAGAAAGAGGGTGAGGAGGAGAGAGGAAGGGGAATGGGAGAAGGAGACAGAAGGATACAGCACAGTGTACATGGACATGGCCTTTCTGAATTCATTTCTTTCTAAACAACGTGGTAGTATGAGTTTCTAAGCAGGTCAGTAGGATAAGCAGCACATGTTTACTGCAGCTACTGCAGAAGGCAGTGACGTCCTGGTGGGAGGATACTGGTCCACGGGAACTGGTGGAGGCATCCCGCCTCCCCGAAGTGAAGAGTGGACTCTTTAAGGGAAAAAGCCTGCAGTCCTCGTGAAGTGTTTGTGGCTGTGAACATAAAGAAGCAATATAGACTCCCTCAGCCAGTGTTGATTAGCCTTCATCATAGGGGAGGTGATAGGAAGTATTTGGATTGGGAGAAGCTCTGCCAGACTCACACTCTACTAAGCTGTGAAAGTCATATGCAGAACTCTTTTATTGAAAACCCAGCATCTTAGGCAGGTAAAGTAAATAGAAAGGAATCATAGTAAAAAAATAATTTATTCATATATACATAGCTTATTTTGTTGCACAAGCTTAAATTGCCTTTTCCTCAGCAGCTAGTTTGGATCCAATTGAATACAATAAATGTCTTGTGACAGTGCTTGCATTTTTGCTTTGTGATTTCCAGCAAATGCAGAAAGATTACTGATGCATTCCTAGTCCAGAAATATGGTCTCTATTGATTGCACTGACATGATAAATAGCAGTTTTACATGTTAATATTTATTCAGAGATGCTATTGCATCTATTATGAGTGTAAGTGCTTATAGAACCATTTATTGACATCCATTTTAGTTGAGCCTAAGTTATCATTAGTGGTCTTTCTGTAAATAGGCATTTGACACTTGAATATATTTAATAAAATGCACATGTTAATTGTATTTGCCTGGATTCATGAGTCATGTTTTTAAATGGGGAAAATTAAATTGATATTTTTAAGAAAGGGATCATTTCAGCTTCTGAAAGGAGTTATGTAAATGAAGACATTTCATAAGTTCCATGGTTTATTTTGCCCTGGATATTGAAAACCAAACCAAACAAAAATCCAACCCTGTCATTATTGTTTTAACTAGCAGTAATTGAATAATATTTACTTTTAAATTGTCGTGTGTTCTTGCACCCAAAATAATTCTCTACATGCAGTAGGTATGTATATATGAATTATGAGAAATAATATAGTTTAAAGAAGAAAAGACCAATTTAGTGACTAAATTCTATTAAAACTAAAAGAAATGAATCTTATAAATATGGATTTCTTTAAACTAATTTGATATTTGGGTCATCAATATTAAACAGTCTGAAAATGGTTTTTTTTTTTTTTTAGTGATTAACATTTAAAAGCATAAAACTGAAAGCTGGGGTGGGGTGAGATCGGTAATACCCAAGTAAATTTTGTGTTGTCTTTAATGCCGGTGGAGCAACAGAAACCCCTCAGATGGCTGACCATGAGTGCTCAGACTTCCTAAGACAAACAGGCTGTTCTGGTCCTCCCTGAGCCGTATGATCACTGTATGTGTTCCATTAAAAGAGCTGATTTTTAAAATTATCTTCTAGCTTTCATTCCACATTTTTTCGCAATCATCTTTATACTGTTTGTTTTTATTCCAGGGTTAGTCAGCTATTTATTTCATTAGTATCGTGCGAAACAAGCTAACAGATAAAGAACTGTCTTTTCTATCTATGTCTTTTATAATCATTTCTTTTTTAAGTAATAAATTTACATTTTATAATCGCAATCATGAAATTGCAAATGAAATCAGTTCTAGGAAGATTAATTTAGTCGTGCTCACAGCTGTGAAGATTGTGGAAATAAATATCATTTTGCAATAATGTATTCTTGACAAAGGGCATAACAAAAGAATGATTTCTATTCAGAGATAGTGGGGTATTTATTTTGCATGTTGGGGGAGGGGCATTCAGAGCCAGCTTTTCAACCCTGACCTAGTTTTGTAGCTGCTTATTATTCAGCTATATGTTTGAGAGATCCCTGTAATTTAATTTGGCATCCTCTTCTGCATGTCTGCACCTAGCAGTAGGGGCTCATGATATTAGCAATGTCCCATGCTGAATTGTATTTATTTTTAAAACATCCGAACTCTCTCGGAACTCAGAAAGGTGTTAATGTTACCAGGGAACTGCCTGATTGCAGCCAGGCCGTCCTGTCCCAGGCGTTGCCATAATTAGTAACCACTGTTGACATTTAGATCCAAATTGAATTTCCTTCTAATTAAACCCAGAGGGGGTTGATCCTCTCAGATGTACAGGTTAATAAAATTAGTCAGAAACTGTTAAACAGTAAGCCGAATTCTCCAAGAGAGCTGTCCCAATGTATTGTTAAGAATTCTGTAATTAATATTAAAGGCATTCATTAAATTTGAATTGTCTTTTTCTGCTTTGAGTTGCATATGGTTTTGGAGTAGCTATTTCTTTAATTGGGCTTGTTTCCTTTGATAACTGCAGTATTACTAATTTCTCTCCATGTGTGTAAATTTTGCATTATAAACATATAAAAACAATTCCTTCATGCTTTTCCTCTGTACATAATCACACCACTATGATTGGAGAAATACTTAATGAATGATAATAAATACTAAACATAAATACAGTAGTGGGATGAAGTTGGGGTCTTCCAGGCAACATTTAGCTGCTCTCTATTGACCATTGTTTTTATCACCAAGACATTGATGCTTTGGAGTGGGCTGTCAGTGTCTCTCACACTGGGTTTTTCTATGTGGTCTTCAAGAGTTTGGATGTGGATAGTAGCTAGACTGGGACGGCTTCATCTGCAGAAGGAAGCTACCCTCACTTCAGCGGCTCTGTGAGTTCATTCTGTCAGGATAGGCATTCTTCTTCTCCCTCCCAGAGGGAGTGGACAAGCACTACACTCAGGTATGAGAAGCAGAAAGGACAGGAAAAACATACAATGATCAGTCAGGAGAGAAAAGGTGACTGGTCATTTCACCAGGTAGCATCCCACTTTTAACTTGCTTTGGATGAGAAGGGACTTTGGAGAAGCCACAGCCACAACTCCTGTTGTCTTTGCTTTATTTACAACTCATTAATTAACATATTATGTACTCTATAGAGGATCCTACAGGGTCTTGTTTTAATATACTAACACTACTTTTAAATATGTATTCTTAATAAGTTGTGTTTTTCAAGACACCTGGTTGAGATTTCGCTATCATTGTGTGTTTTGTGTTTGTAGACAATGATTCTCTTCTTCCCCTTCACTCAATTGTAATAAAACCTTCAGAGGTCAGAACTAGTCCCTTGGGACAATGGATTTAGAAATAGATTCCTACTGGATTTGTCAAGGTAACTTTGATGTTCCACTCCTTGGGAGAGAGGTATGATCCTGCAAAATATTCCCCAATTTCTACTCACAAATAAGGAAGAGGACAACTTCCTTTTCCTGCTTAAACCACTTAACTAAATTGAATTAAATACAAATGTTTTGAGTTACAATTAAATTCAGATGGAGAAAATTGGAGGCAGACTAGGCCCACACATGAGTTGCTTAGCTAGTCATTAATGCTCAAAGCCTATAGTGTTTTAAACTACAGAATTATTTTGTCTTGTCTTGTTTTGAGATAGTCTGGATAGCCTAGGCTAGCCTGGAACTCAAGATCTATCCCCCTCAGCCTCCCAAAAGTAGGGATTGCATTCATATGCCACCATGCCAGACTAAAATTATTTACTTCCCACCTTTATAAATGGAATATATTATGTAACTGATAGAAGCCCTGTTCAAGAAAATCCCAAACAGGATGTTCTTTCACCGTCCCTTAGACTCAGGCTGGGTGGGAATGGTACACCAGAGTAGAGGGTGTCAAGTATCAATAAAGAATAGCAAGTCTTACCAGTGGGCTGGTGGAAATTCTATAACTGAGGCAATGCTGGTCGCCAATCACTGCACGGAAGAATATGAAGCAAAGAGAAAATAGTCTGAGCCACTGGCATCAAGAGAAGTAGAGTATGGGTCTGTTGAGAGAACATGATGCAGGTGTGAGCCATGGGCTCGTGTGATTTTTCACCGGTGTTTCCTGAGCAGTTTATTTTGGGACACTTTTAACCTCTGAGACACAGGTGGGTGGGGAAAGAATGCAGTGCCTGGGAACTGGAGGCCTCTGACAGCCAGTTGAAAAGCCAGAGGCAGTCATTTCACTCCAGTTTCTGTTTCCTTTCCAGGAAGGTGAGAGACAGTGAATTCTCCTGCCTTCCTCAGACTCTGCACTTTCTAAATCAAAGGGGAAGTGTGGTGTTTGCAGGAAGACAATGCTTTGAAAAATGTGTTGTGATCATGATCAACATTATATTAGTGAAAGATATCATTACAGGATGCATATGAACTAACTTCCCAGCTAGAGAACCATGCCTTGTCAATCCAAGATGTCTTTCCTGGAGAGAAACCAATATCCTGATTCTAGCTCCAAGACTGAGTATTGTCTTATTTTTCCAAAAATGAAAATTATCTATGAGTAGTGGCTTTAGTCATCTGCCAGCCACAGCCAAGACACTGAGTCAGGTTCCTGAGCATTGGTGGGTGGACGGTGTCTACTGCCCAGTTTCCAGATACCCAGTGCATTAGGCCTCCTAGGCCTAATTCTTCTTCGCATACTTCCAACACTTGCAGTAAGTGCTCAGAACTTAGAGTTGAACCATCTGCATTCTAAGCATGTTCTTTGGTTGTTGTTTTTTAAACAGAGGATCCCAGTTCCTCCAGTGCATGTTCCAGGTATCAGAGGGGTGGCTAGCTCAGTGCACCATCACATTGTTAATCTTTATGTTGGATTCTAGGTCATTTGTATATGTTTTTTGTGGCCAATTTGAGAAACAAAAGGTTAGTTGCTTCTGTTTTAAGAGGAGAAAGAGAGTATGTGTCAGGTAGGAAGAGAGAATGCACTGACTCTTAGTGGTCTTGTGTGATTCCAGCATAAAGTCAGCTCCAGCCATGTTGTGTGCCTTCCCTTTTGAAGTTTTTCGAAGCGGCATCTTGTCCTTTAACAAGTTCCTCTGCATGTCCTGTGTGCCTTCATCTTGTGCAGAACATATTTTCATAAGGCATGCCATTAGGTCACATCTTCAGTAGTGACTGCCAAAGAGAAGGTGGTATGTGTAGATTCTTGAGTAGAGGAGAGGGGAGAGAAACCGTAGTGGCTTTGGAAATGACTACATTCAGCAACTTGATGGGAGCTTTTGCATGTCAGCTCACCAGCAAGTAAACACAGAACAGTGCTGAGACCTAATTACAATCATTCCTATCAGACAAGCTGGGAAAGTGAGAGGAAGACTGGGGAGAGATTGAATACCTGGTGGAAGTTCAGACTGCAAGAGATAGAAATACTAACCTGCAACCCAAAGTGAAACATAACTGGAAAGATGTGCTAAACAAGCTTGGATATCAGATTTCAGGATACCAGAAAAAGAATTCACGGAGGTCTGCCAACCCAGCTGTCCATGGAAGCTCTGATTTCCTTTTATTTATTTATTTATTTATTTATTTATTTATTTATTTATTTATTTATTTATTT
>CABHPH010136686.1:0-25926 GCA_902168325.1 Peromyscus nudipes
CTGGCATATGCTTCAACATGGGTGAACCTTGAAGACATTTTAGTAAATGAAATTAGTCAGTTTCTGCAGAGGACAAGGATGGTTCCTAGCACCCACATGGTGGCTTACAACCATCTGTAACTCCAGTTCCAGGGGACCTAATGTCCTCTCTTGGCTTTTATGGGCTCCTGCACATACATGATACATGTACATAAACTCAAACACACACACACACAAATACAAAATACAAACAAACAATAAATAAATCATTTTCTAAAATGTGGTCTGGACCTCAATTGTGGAGCACTTGCCTAGTATGCATAAGACCCTGGGTTCAATCTTTGGCACTTAAAAATTATTAAGATGGTAAATTTTTTTTTACCACAAATAAAAATATATAGGATTATTTATTATTAAAAACAGACCTTTAACTATTATTTAAATATATTCTTAAAGTATTATTAGCCCAGTAGTAGTATATTCTAGTGTCTATATAAATAAGCCTAATGCTTTTAAGCTATGACAGAAATTTGTGAACCTCAGAAAACCTGTTTAAAATCGTTTTCCCCTGCTATTTGGTGAAGGCTTGCCATTGTACTGAAGAAAGCGTCAGTGCGCCATTCAAAGAGTGGCATTTATCCACGTACTGTCTCATCTCCCAGACTCCTTCACTTCCTCGTCCTGTAGGTTCAGAGCTTCATGCGAGGATGGCTGTGCAGGAGGAAGTGGAAGACCATCGTGCAGGACTACATTTGTTCTCCCCATGCTGAGAGCATGAGGAAGAGAAACCAGATCGTGTTCACCATGGTGGAAGCCGAGACAGAGTACGTGCACCAGCTCTACATCCTGGTAAATGGTTTCCTCCGGCCCCTGCGGATGGCGGCCAGCTCCAAGAAGCCCCCCATCAGCCATGATGATGTCAGCAGCATTTTTCTCAACAGGTTTGTCTTTGCATAAATGGATAGTTTGGGAATAACTCACTGGCATTTCTTGAAAACATCCCTATTTTAGTCAGAAAAGATGAGGTCTCGCAGATTCATCTTTGCGGTTCTCAGGTTAAGAACAAGGATGCAATTCTTGAATGGCATTGTTAGTCTGTATTTGCATTTCTCTTGAATCCTGACATCTCCTTTTCTCGGTTTGTGTCTCTGTTTGACATTTGCGTTCTTGTTACTGTGTGGGGGTATGTATGTGTGGAAGATCCTCTTACAAGCTGAAGGAGATGGAGTGATTGATGGGTCTCTCTGTGCAATTTACACAGAAGCATTTTAGGAAGCATACAAACTAAGATGGCTCGAGAATCCTTGTTGGATTTATCTCTGCAGGAAGCATTTGCAGTGCCCTTTTTTGCTGAAGATCAATTAATGGACAGAGCAGAAACCCCCTGATGTTTTGATGTGAGAACAGAAATGGACAGTGAATAGATGAAAATATGTAGTATATGATCCAGTGATCAACGCTGTGGAGAAGAATAAGACAAAGCAAGAAATGGAGGGAGGAAGTGTTGGGTGATTTACTTAAATTCTAATTATTTATCTGTTTTTGAGTAGGTAATACACTGATATGATTCGAAAGTCCAAACAATGGGAGGGGGCACTTTGAATTGGACCCTCACGTCGTCTTCCTGAGCTAGTGCTGTCAGCATTTTGGAAACAGTTATCCAAGCATGTATGGATGACAGTGTGCATAGGCCTGTGAACCGTTCTCATCAACAGTGGTCATCCAAGCGTGTGGCCCTTGGTTTTAGGCTGCCCTGATGATTTACTTCCATAGGACTACTTGATCTAGATAAGGAAAGGCTGGGAGAACACTGTTTACATTCAGAATGTGAATGTTAGGTCTCTTGATTGGAAGCTAAGACTTTGAGCTCTTCATACAGCCCAGCTACTGTTTGCACACCGAGTCCTAGACGGAGAACGGAAGAGGTACATTTTCAACGGGTGGCCACACAGGGCACGTGTTGTCATGGTTGCTGTTTAACTAGATTCTCTTGTCTTTGAAATGAAGCCCAGGCGGGCCAATTACCTTGAATTGCAGCAGAGCTTATACCTAAGGAAATGTGGTTTTCCCAATTATGTACAACATTGGTTTCACTTGTTTTCTAACTCAGGCATCAAAATACAAAGGGGGGATGCAACAGACAGGTTTCAGTGTAGGAAAGAACAGTCCCTCACTCACCAGAGGAAATCCTTTGCTCAGAATTTGTCAGAAGAGCTGGGGGAGTAAAGCTCTTCTTGGAATGTTGAATTTAAGGGCAGAAGACCGTAAATGTGAAACAGAAGCAGATTCTGGGAGCTTCCTGTCCTCTTGACTTTGGGGTTCATCTTGGTTTCTGAGGCTAAAAGAGAAATTGCTGTATGGAGGCAGGTAAATAGTCCATGCCATTAGTTTGAAGGCCCCATGGGACTGCTATATCATGTACATGGATAGTAATACTTTAATATTTTGTTGGGCTTCTCACAGGACAGATACTTTATGTTACTGAATGGTATTGTTTATCTATGTTTTTATAGTGAAACAATCATGTTCCTTCATGAAATATTCCATCAAGGACTAAAGGCAAGGCTGGCCAATTGGCCTACTTTGGTTTTAGGTAAGTCATTATTTCCGGATCTAGATTCTTGTTGAGTGGCCAGTCCTAGGGTACAGTATGTGTTATTCAGCATTGAATGTCTGTCTAGACTTCGCTGTTAACTGACGAGTTTCCTTAGACTCTGGGGCTCTGTCTTGCTGTACTGGGCCATGTCTTAGTAGTTACCCGTTGATGCTTTCTAGTCATGTGGAACTAGAGTCACGTTATGCTGCAAACTCTACCCAATCTGTCTTGCAGGCAGGATAACTAGGGCCTGAACTGTGTGGTGCTGGGAGGTGCTTTTTGTGGTGACTCGCCAAGCACCAAGGGAAATAGCCATGCTTTCTTCTCTCTTCCAGCTGATCTGTTTGATATTTTGCTGCCCATGCTGAACATTTATCAAGAATTTGTGCGTAATCACCAGTACAGCCTCCAAGTACTTGCCAACTGTAAACAAAACAGAGATTTTGACAAGCTCTTAAAACAGTATGAATCCAATCCTGCCTGTGAGGGGAGGATGCTGGAGACATTCTTGACCTACCCAATGTTTCAGGTAAACCACTTGGGATGTAGCATCTAAGTCCTTGATTCTAACTCACCACTTGAGATGTAGCATCTAAGTCCTTGATTCTAACTCACAACTTGGGATGTAGCATCTAAGTCCTTGATTCTAACTCACCACTTGGGATGTAGCAGCCAAGCTCTTGATTCTAACTCAGCACTACCAACTATATGCCATCAAAGATATATTTTTCTAATGCTGGAGACTGAACCCAGGGCATTGAGCATGCTAGGCAAGAACTCTACCAATGAGCTACATCTCCAGCCCAGAAAGCAAGCACTTTTTGAGGCAAATAATTGAGGAATGATTTTTTTTTTAGCAGTAATTTCTCTTTATAGAATGATTCCACACAGACCTCTTCCATGGAGTCTCCACCTCCAGCATGTTTAAAAATATTATTAGGCTCACAGAAATAGGATTCTCTGCAGATGCACTGGTTTATGCTGGTTGCATAAAAGGTTCTCGGGGACTGGAGTGGCTGCTGGGAAGTCTCCGTTTTCAACCCCTCTCCTGCTGCAGCAGGATTACTGTGGAGTTTCTCTTGGCTGGAACTTTGGAGAACAAAACAAGGCCTTCTTAATCCCATAGCCTGTGGAGACCTCAGAGCTAGAAGGCACTGGCTAGACCTGGGTATTGTGGGGACCTGGTCATGTGGCTCTTCTTAAGGAAGGCTATACCCTGATGTTCATTCTTGGTGACTAGGGAGACCCACAGCATGAAGCACACACATAGCCCTGCCTTCAGGGCTTTCCTTTGAAGTAACCTAACCTGAGGGAGTCCTACAGAGCTCCAAATGGGCATGGAGTCTCCTGTTCTTTTGGAAACTTTGGATTCTGATCTTTTGGAAAGGCATTGAGTGTTCCTGTTGTGGAATTTATGGGGCTTTTGGCGAGGCCTCCAAATTGTCATGTGGTAAAATGGTTCTTCTCATCATGTGTGTTACAGTTACTGTGGAGCATTTTGTCCTCTGAGCAGGCAGCATTGGCCCCGGGTAACCCTTTTGGAGACTCAAGGGGGAAAAATGTCTGTGGTCCATAATTGTTTGTCTTAGGATTTGTTAGTACTGCTTGGAACCTTGGAAGTGGCCATGGTAGTTCAGTAAGAGTCTTAAAAACCAAAAGGCTGCATTTGAAAACACTTACGAGTAGTGAAACTTCATAACGATATATATATTTCATGTAACTATTTTGCTTGAACTCTTTGCCTCTCTGAGGAAATATTTCCCAGGAAAAATGGCACGCTTTTGTTTTGCTCTGTACACAGACGGAAGTTCAGTTTTAAGTGACAGTGAAGAGCTTCACGAATACATTGCTCTTCTGTGATGCTATTTACATTTTCAGCAGCGACCTCTAGGTTAGGATTCAGCACCCCAAACCACATCTGTCAGCAGCCCCAGGTCAGGCGACTACAAAGATAAAATTGTTCAAGATTCATGAAGCTCCCTACGCACGATGTTTCTTCCACATGCTTTTTAGTTCCTCAAGGTGTGATCTTCTCAGAGTTTTAAATTGGCAGAACTTTACCTGCACTGTGGACAGGGCCCCTCAGTGCAGTTGAATGCTGAGCCTTGGAGGGACCTTCCTCCATCTTCCCTTCCTTCCCCCTGCAGAGTTTAAGCCCAGTAACCATGGCTAAGCATTTTGATTCACTTGGAGGCATTCCCATCATGTCAGAGAAGAGCGTGGGAGTCTTGATGAGACCTGATGACATACTTAGCCTTCCCTCTCATTGATACTGTCACAGTAGGGGCAGCTGAGCCCTGGTTATCTCCAACTGTTTCAGATCTTGACTGTGATCCCAGGTGGATGTCACTGGTTTGGACAGTTTGGGTCTGGTAACCATGCCATATTGCAAGGCTACCTAGAACCACCTCCTCCACCCCTGACTGTGGTAGCTCTAAACCCTAAAACTGAGATGAGGGACCAGATAGTGATGCTCTCTGACTTCTTCCATGGTGAATTAACTCAAAGCTTTCAAGGCCCATTTGCTGCCCATGTGCCTTGGGTTTCTTGGGGTCTGTCCTTTGGCTTCTTCTCACTTGGGGTCTCCCCAAGGAGAAACCATTTGAAACAACTAGAGGGAGGTACTCTTTCTGGAAACTTGAAGGTTTTTCTTCCTGGGCTCATCCAGTCCTCATCCTTCTCTCCATAGTCCCTCACTATGGATGAAGTCATCGTGAGGGTGTTTATACCCTCAGGAGATCTGGGATGTCGCTTCTGTCCTCACATACATTGAGCTGCAGTAATCCTTTCATGCCTTGACCTTGCTCCTGGGTAGTGCTAGACACACACACCCCATCCTGCAACAGTGGAAGATGTGACCCCCCTTTACACTGCCAGAGGACCTCTGGTTCAGACGTTTGCATTGGCTTAAATATGGAGGCAGAGGTTGGCGCCTGGCCAGAGGGAGTGGGAGGAGAGATTAGAATTGGAAGCTTTTAGCCTGTAGCTTGTGCATGATGGAAGAGAGAAGTTGACAGAGTAATGCCCCCCACCCCACTCCCTGCTTTTTGTAATGGGAATTTAACCCAATACCTCACACAAGGCAAGACCTCTGCTCCTGGTCTCCATGCCCAGTTTTCCTGGGGCTTTTGTTAAGTCAGTTGCTGCCTTGAACTGTGAAAACAGGTAGGAATTATGGAATTGGGATGATTCAGTCAGAACTAGTAAGTCCTTTTGTTACCAAGCAATTTGTTATAGAAATAATAAAGTCATTAATTTTTTTTAAATTTAGCAAACGCAGTGCCTTGGTTGGTATTGTCCGAGCAGTCTCCAGGTGCTCATCTGTTTATTTGGATGTGTATGTGTTGAAAGTCCATAGATAAGCCAGTCATGACATCTGCTCCCTCCGAGAACGATGCTGCGAGATGTGTAGTCTCTCGCTGCTCTAGCTGGCTATTAACCAAGCGAGCTAATTAAAGTCTATAGAGTGACAAGTGTTTGTTCCTTTATTGAAAGTAGAAGTATGATTCATTTTGATAGCTCCTGTGATTGCTAGACATTTTGGGGGAAACTCTGCAGTGAGCTCTTGACTCCAGAGACAAGCTCTTTGCAGTCACCCACTCCTCAGCAGAGCCTCCTCAGCCTGCTTTCAGCCAGAGCTAGCATTTTCTTTGTCCCTGTACCAGAAAGTGGAAGGGGCCAGTTACTGAATTCAGTTCCATCCTCTTGAACCTTAGCCAGAGAAGTCTTTAAAATAGGTTTAACTAATGGAGGAGGAGCATGAAGCCATCTACTAAACATAGTTTTGTGGGGTTTCAGTGCATAGTAAGCAGTGAGGCCCTCTCACTCTGGACTCATTAGGAAAAACTGAGTATATTAGCTGTTGATGGCTTGATTTTCTGTGGAAGTACTTTTAGTTTTAGCCATCATGGGATTGTCAACAGAAGAGTTATTTGTAAGCATCTTTGTCCCTGGAGGCTTTTCCATGTGAGATGGTATTAAAGGATGTTTTGGTGAGAAGTTTGTAGAAAGAGGCAGGAATCTTCCTTCATCTGTCCTGCAGTGAGGTCTCTTATTTCCTACCTTTCTCTGACCAAGGGATCTTGGTCTGTGTTTCCTAAGACCTTGATTCCACTGTTGAGCTGCTGCTCACATCTGCACGGATGCTGACTGTTGTCTACGTGAATGCATCAAGTAGGCACTCAAGAGTGAACAGCAAATAGCCCATGATGGTCACACGTGGACAGCAAAGGCACATCCACAGACAGGGCCACCAACCCTAAGGACAGAGGGGATGAGCTACACACAGAGCTCTGGAAGGCTGCTTTTCTGTCCTAAGATCTACCTAAGATAAATTACTGGACCTGGAGTTTATTTCCTTACTTGCCAAGTGGAAAACTAATTCTTATGTTGCTGGAGGAGTGGACATGTCTACAAGGCTCAGAGTTCTCCTGGGCCCACAGAAAGCAGTATGTTGGAGTGGTTGCTCACACACACTTTTCTGAAGTCTAAGAGACTGTTTTAGGAGCACAAGAGAGAGAAAAGTACGTTGAGTCTGTAACTTGAGTTAAATCTCTTCTCTGGTTTACTAAAAGTCTCATACAGCTGGTGGAGTTTTGCTTTTTACAGAATTCAGAAACTGTTTATACCATAAGCACAAATAAAGAACCTAGTTAAACAACACTCGCAGTGCTGGAGGGTGAAGTGAGATGAAATAGGATCGGAATGTCAATATGGGTGAACAGATCCTTCCTGATTTCAATTGTTAAGAGAGCATTAGCGGGACTGTCGGTTTTTAAATAAGTACGTAAACAGGCAGCACACCTTTACAAATAGACTCTAGTGGCTTGATAAACAGCAATATCTGTTTCCCCATGACCCAGTCTGCAGAAACCCTGATTCAAACATGCACGGTTATGTACAAACTTAAACAATGACTCCTTTATACTAGGTTTCTTCATTTATGACCAACTTTTCTTGCATTTTTGGCATAGACTTCCTTGGTGTATGAGGTTTGAAGCTTGGTTCAGTCTATATGTATTCCTTTAAAGACTGTAAAACCTTCAGAATTATAAGGATAGGGGTGAGCTCTCCAAGGGTGCTGGCCCCTGGAGAGAGTGTCCCCATGTCATCCACCTGGCCCTCTTGTTCACACTCACCTATGTGTGTATTTAGATCCCCAGGTATATCATCACGCTGCATGAACTCCTGGCTCATACCCCCCATGAACATGTGGAGAGGAAAAGTCTGGAGTTTGCTAAATCAAAGCTGGAGGAACTGTCCAGGTATGCAGGGAACTTGTGGGAAGGGGTCAGAGTGGGAAAGAAACAGCATGGTAGCCTCCTGTATAAACCTGACATGTGGATTTCAAGGGAGGGGAAGCCAATGGTAGATCCAACTTTTTAGTTTCATCTTAGAGTGAAAGATGGTGCTGAATTATCATTCACATCCATTTTAATCAAGAAAAAAGATCTTTGAAAAGTTCTCATAGCATGTGAATTCATATAGTTGAGGGCAGGTATATTTTGGTTAAGTTTGCAAATTTCCTCTCATTTTTCCATCAAAATAGAAAAATGACTTTCTGTTGCATTTTTGTGTTCAGATTTTTACGAGAAGCTGGAGAATGGGCAGGTTGTCACCAATATGATTCAGATGAAATGTGACAAGTAGTGTAGCAGTCTCTAACTTAGTGCCTTTGAGGGGTGACACTTCAATGTTAACGAAGGGAGCCATCTGTAAAATGTTGGGTCTCTTTCGTGTTGCGTTCAAAGCCATCACTGCCACGTTGGGGGTTGGTCCCCTTACCATTTTCAATCTGCCCGCACGGTGTGGCCTCGCTTTAGGCTGTGGCTGGCTGAAGCCTGGAGGTCAGTCTTCTCTCACGGTCTAGGTGAATTCCGTTCACCTTCAGACCCGAGCATGTCAGGGGGGCACTGTCCCTGCCTATCTGCCGGGGCCACAGCTCGCGTCTCTCACCGCCGTCCTGTCTGCGTGTGTCCGACAGGGTGATGCACGACGAAGTGAGCGACACTGAAAACATAAGGAAAAACCTCGCCGTCGAAAGGATGATAGTGGAGGGCTGTGACATTCTGCTGGACACCAGCCAGACTTTCATCCGCCAAGGTGAGACCGGTCAACAGACCGGGCCCTCTGCTTCTGTGATCTGTGTGTCCGTCGCGGCATCTCTGGCAGATCTGGGGGGCACGTTCTGGAGCAGGCCTATGTGTTTGGTGCAGTTCATGCAGGACACCCCTGTGGCCTTGACCGAGGCTGTGGTTGAGGCCCACCTCTGTGCTGTTTCTTTTCAGGGGCCATGAGAAACAGCAGCACAGTAATAGTAAAGCAGGAGAGGGGCAGTAAATCACACTCTGGCTGGACTCTCCTCCTCAGTGGACCAGACATGCTCTACAGCTCCACGGAGGACAGGTCGGTCTGGCCAATCGGAATGGCAGTACCAAGTGGTGATGATATCCAGACAGAGGCTCAGGACACACTGGCATTCCTCACAGCTCTTGCACAGAAGAGTGGGGACAATGTCCGGAGTGAAAACAGCTGCCGGTCGTTCCCCTCTCTCGCCTGGCACTTCCGACTCAGTGCCACATGATATAATTTAATTCAATCGATAATTCCAGTTACCAGGTAGAAAGGTCCCTACCAGGCTTTGGAGATGGTGAAGCTGTCCTTGGTGTGGCATGTGCTTTGTGAGGGGTAACACCTGATTAATTAAGCTTCGGAAGAGATGAGGCTGTGGCACAAACACTGGAGAAGGACCAGCCTGGTGATGCATATCCCTCCTCAGCTCTTCTTTCCAAGTGCAGGAAGTTAGTCACATTCCCAAGACACTTTCAAGGGCTTAGGTGTCTTGGGGGATGAGGGCATGCTCCATGTGCTGGATCTGAGCAATCAGCATGCTCTGCTGCATATCTTAACAGTTTCGGAATTGGTGTGTACTGAAACATAAACTTGGAACTTGAATTAATCATTGATACCGCTTCTGGCCATGGTGTGCCAATATCATTTGAAGCTATTACTATTTCCTTCCATAATATTTTGCTTAAAATATGTTTTACCTCATGAAATAAGACATTATGCAGTCCACATTATTTTTTGCCTAGAATACTTAAGAAGATTAACACATGCCATTCTATTGTCTGTTATTTATTTACAAGGAGAGACACTACGCATACGCTAAATTTGGGGAGTATATTTTAGGAAATAATTCCTTTTCCCATTTTCGAGACTACATACTAACTTTTCTTAGGGTAACAGTAGAGTACAATGCTAACAACACCAGGCCTTTTCAATTCCTGTCCTAGTCCTCTGTGTGGACCGTGGCCCTATGGTGACTGGCTTTCCGCCTCAAGGTACATTGCCTGCCTGTGCCTTCACCTCTGTCTTCCCCTACCTGGGGGTGGGAAAGACCTACTCTGCCTCTTTTGTGCCTATGAAAGGTCCACTTGACCTAACAAGTCCAGGCCAGATAAGAAGTCTTTGGAAGTCTGCTCATCTTCCCATCCACTTTACCTCAAGTTGCAATGGCTTGACTGTCCTCTCCATTTTCATTTGCCAACGGAGCATGGATTCTGTCCTTTTTGTGTAAAGGAATCTATGCATGCCTCCCTCTCCCAGCAACTGCAAGCTCTGAAAGGCAGCATCCCTGGATTCTCTTTGCCTCACTTTGTCTACTAAAGCTACTGGGAAAGTGGGAATTGAAGAACCCGATAGCTTACTGATTGAAGTTGTAAGATATTTATATTTTTCTTATATTTAGAGTTCTCTAATAATGTCTCCTAATTGATCTATACTTTATATCTAAGAATGGCCAGGGGATTTTCTGTAACTTACATACAATTTCTGAACGTACTGTTGATTGAACAGAGTTAGTATCCACATTCACTCAATGTATTTATAAAACTTAGTTCCTTGTGACTCTGAAACAGAAATCCACAATTAATGAAATGTGTTTGAGGGTCAAATGCATTGAACAAGTCACATTTTTTGTTACACTTTAAGAGATAAAAATCATATACTGCTTCACCCTTAAGCCACATCCGCATGTTATTTATTCTGCTATATGCTACATCTAGGGCAAGGTCAGCCATGAATGTTACTGATATAGCAATGTCAGTTGCTTTACAGCAGTCTTGCTGGTCTTGCTGTGTGTTTGACCTGGTTAGTCTATTTAGGAGTTATTCGATAAAGGTTGTTCCTAAACATCAGAACTTGATCTGAAATTAGAAAGTAATCAATTATAATTGGGAAAGTTTGAGCTCTTTTCCTTTAATTTCTCCTATCAGCACTTTCACTAAATAGTCTTAACAGGCTTTTACACCCACAAAACACATTTTAGAAGTATTATTCATTAAACTATCAAGGGCTTTTATTTCCTACTAAACTGACGACAACTTATTTTTAGTGGTATTCTAGTATTTTTATTAATCACTCTGATGGGTGATATAAGATCTATTTCAATGTATGTGTGCTTGCATCTGCACATGTGTGCTTTCAACTTTATATGATTTCCAAGAGAAATAAACCACCCCGATCCTCAGTAAGGTCTCCTCAGGGTAAGAAAGTACAGCACAGAGCACAGTGACTCTACCACCTCAGATACCAAGCTCAACGGCCTGAAAATTGCTGTTCACATTTTCACTGCTGAGTAGAATTCAGAATATAGGATTGGCCAGTCTTGGAGGCCATTCTATGGGAATTAGAGATGGAAGAATCAGAAGTCTTCCGCAGGTTGGCCTCAGTTGTTAGCTACCCAGTAAGGACAGAGCCACAGCAGTGGTCTGATAAAGAGGATGCGATAATCATTTCCCTAATACTAATTGTTTGTCTAACTTGCATTAACTGGAGAGGAATCTTTTCTGAAAGTCATAAGATTGTGTTGAAATATGTCAAATAAAGGATGAAATGTGACGACTTAAGACAACTTAAAACACAATTCTGAAGCATTTTATTTTATAAAATAGTTTATTTATAAACTTCTTAAATAGTCTTGAGATTTCTCACTTTTAGTTTAGTTGAGTAGACTTCTGTCCACATCCAGACAGATAGTCTATTTGGTGAACAGTTATCGTCTAACATAGTAGCATATGGTTGCCAAGGAAACGTCTTTAAACCTCAAAGCTGAAATTCACAATAATTGCTAATAGATGTGCTAACCATAAATTTTGTAATTTTTGATTTAGAAAATTGCTTTAAATTGCTAGAAGTATTTGCCAATGAACACATGATTATAGATTTGGTTACAGCTTCTCTGAAAATGGCCCCGTGACCCATGTGTCCACCCAGACGCTTACCCGAGTGCCCCTTTCCACCCAGCCCTGACTAACCTGACTTCATAGTATGACTACCTGGGGTGTGGCTAACACCATCACTGTCTTAGTCCCTCTCTTTGCTTCCAAGTTCCAGTTTTTTACATCGTTAAATCTCCCGCCATTGTCTGACTATGCCCTGGACCTATGTGTGTGGCCTTACGAGAGTCACTTAAACTCATGCCTCAGTTTCCCCATTTGTAAAATGCAGAAAGGGTTTAATTCCCACCCCTCCCAAGTCTCATGAGTGCCAACTCTTTGCTGCAATTACTTACTCACAAGTTTCCTAAGCCTCCTGCCTTCTGCTTTCTCCACACCTCCTCGACATCTCGAATTTAATTCCTTGCTACCTGAGCTGTCTGTCAGTTTGCTCCCACCCACCTCCCCTCCTTCAGTTACTCTCCTCTTGTCCAACCCCTTCCCTGGTTCAAGCCTTCTCTTGGCCCTTTGTTCCCCACTCCCACACCCTCCCCCAGGACTGCTTCCCTGCTATTCTTTGAGCCCAGAGAAGCTGCCTACTTTGTGTCTGTCAAGCATCCCACCTAATCACTTACCTAAATAGATGATGTGAGATCAGGGCATGGAAACTTGGGTCCTGGATGTCTGTCTTACTAGCTCTGTTAATGGGAAGATGCAATTTGGAACATTCATCAGTTAATGTTAATCTGGTGCTTTTGTGACTCACATAGTTTTATTGCCTTAGGTATATATTTCTTTATATAAAAAACTTGAGGAGTTTTCTCATTTTTCATTATAGAACTAATCTGTGCTCAATTAAAAAAAACAGAAAACATGAAGAAAAATAAGGTTGTTTCTCTGGGAGATGCCTCTGGTAATATTTAAGGATTGATTATGTATTTTGTGGTTCTTGTGGGCTCATGAGAGCCTGTGTAGGGCTGTACAGGGTGGTGGGTTACACAGATTATTACTGGCTCCAGTGATTTCAGAAGTTAGAGTCAAGGTGTCTGTAAGAATCTTGATATTTTGTGGTTGGTATTTAATAGACTCGAGTTTTCTTTTTAGGATGAGGGAAGTTTCTACTAGAGTATAGTCTGCAAGTTATTGGAGGCATTCCCAGATATCATATAAATATTACATAAGTCTATGTATCACTTCTCATACTGAACAGACCACAGCTTTGCTCTGGATATGGTTTGCTTTCAATTTGGGTGTCACAAATACATTTTAATTGCACTTTTTTGCATTTTTATTAGCATATATTAATTGTACAGAATGGTGTTCATTGTATAACACATAATTTAAATATAGTTTAAAATAGCTTCCTTTAAGATAGCCCTTAATTAGCCAGGCGGTGGTGGTACATGCCTTTGATCCCAGCAGAACCAGGAGGCAGAACCAGGCAGATATCTGTGAGTTCAAGGCCAGCCTGGTCTACAGAGCAAGATCCAGGACAGGCACCAAAACTGCACAGAGAAACCCTGTCTCGAAAAAACCCAAAATAAACAAACAAACAAAAAGGATAGCCCTTAATTAAATTGCACTGAATTATATAATTTATATATTTTTACAGGATACATGCATTACACCATCTACTTTTAAAATGCAAAGTAAACTATTAATATGCTTTTTATTTTATCTGCTCCAGGAAGGATAAATTCCACTTACTTTGATCAAACTATCTATCATGTTAGCATCTATAATTATACGATTTATAAATTTACTCAGTCAGATCATAGATGGCATCAGCATCTCAGTGCTTTGATTTGAAGCTGGCCTTCTTTCGAACTGAGGCTCCAGTTTGTAGATGAAGAATCAAGTTGAAATTGTTTCACAACAACGCTGGGAACAGCTTGTCCCTTCAAATACAGCACAGTTGTTTCCTCGGCTAGAATTGGGAAGATTCATTTGTTCCTATGGCACAGCAAATGCATCCATCCTGGGTATTTTGGGAAACAGATCCTCATGTTTACTGCCAAGGGCATGGTCCGCTCCAGATTTTAACTGTCTCTGTTCTTCACTCTTGTAATCACCAGGTTCTCTCATTCAAGTACCTTCCGTGGAGAGGGGGAAGCTTAGTAAAGTCCGCCTGGGCTCACTGTCTTTGAAAAAGGAAGGCGAGAGACAGTGCTTCTTGTTCACAAAACACTTTCTGATTTGTACAAGGAGTTCAGGGGGAAAGCTGCATCTGCTCAAGGTACGGCTTCTCCGGGGCTCTTTCCATTGTCTCCCCGGCTCTGAAGAGGCATTGAGGGTGATTTGATTCTGATTCTCCAGTGCCTGTTATGGTCATGAAACAGATTGCTACGATCGTACAGGGAGGGGCGGGATGTGCCTAACAGCTCCGGCATCTATTTTGTCGTTATTTGGATTGGAGGCAATAGAAATTTATTTTAAGTGTGCATTATCATAAAGAAGTATTATTAAAATCAAAATCTAGGTAAAATTATTATCACTTGGCAACTACTGAGTCAGGGATATCGTGTCCGTCCACCATAGTGTACTCGCTGATGGAATATTTGGCAACTGCTCTTTTGTCTCACTGTGTGTCAGGAGCCATCAAACTACAGCCTAAAGCTTACGACCTGTTCTTAGTGATAACATTCTGTTTGCACATAACCTCTCACACTCGTGGCTGCTTTCCCACTAAAATCACATATCTGAGGACTCAGGATAGAAAGGATGTGACCCAAAGAACCCAAAATGTTTCCTATCTGAACTTTGGTCGGCAAAGTTTGCCAACTTGTTATTTATCGTCTGTTGTTGCTTAAAAACATTATTCACTGGGCCAGCGAGATGGCTCAGCAGATAAAGCCTCCTGCCACCAAGCCCTATGGTGTGAGTTCAGTTCCCAGGACTCCCATGGTAGAAAGAGGACAGATTCCCACCAGCTGTCTTCTGACTTCCTCACATGTACCATAGCATTGCCTCATGCATACACACATGCATACATATAATAAAACAAATTTTAAAAATATTACTCGTACCATGACATTGGCCTTCTATTTCCTAAGATACTTCCTGGCTGGCCAATTCCCAGTGCTGGGCTGTGGCTACTCTCTGAAGTCACCGTGGTGCCATCTAATCTCCCATAGATGGCTTTCATAAATTTTATAAACGGTGGGGGCAAGAGCAAGAGAGTGGGAAGAATTCAGTTAAAGTTAAATGATTTTCATTTGCTTGTTCTATGTAGTTTTGAACTCTGTGAAAAATTATTTATGATGTAGAATTGCCATCTCTGGGGCAACCTGAATATTAAGTTTGCAAAGCAGAACTTCCCAAACTTCACAAGACTGCCCACCTCTTAATCACCAATCCGTTTGTTTCCAGACAGGTGGAGTCCTCTCCCTCATACAATGCACGTTGATTGAGGAGCCCGACGCAAGTGATGATGACTGTAAGTGACATCCCATCTCCTGGAATAGTGGTCGAATAAACAAAACAGTCACATTCTGCAGATCTTCATCTTACATGGCTAAGAAGCGCTGTCTATGGAGGCAGAAGCAATTGGAGGGCAAATTCTCTGAAACCGCTTACCTGTTTAACCCGTGACCTTGACAAACCATCTCTGAGAACTGACATTCTGCAGAGCTTGCCTTTTGAGAGTGTCTTTTCAGGGGCAAAGAGGAAATGGGGTTTGAGTTAAACCAGGACTTCTATACATGATAGAAATTAAAATAAGCATAAACCAGGAAGGCTGGTTTGGAGTTACCTCCTGTCCTCAGTTTCTCCACCAGCTCATGTGCTAGACCTTCCGCATGCTCTGGAAGCACATCACTGAAATGAGAGTCTGGACTTGAATGCATGTGGGTCCCAGTAAGAAGGCTAGATGGGAGGAGCTATTGTTCATATCTCTTGCATTCACATTAATCGTTTGCTTTATGTGTACTGAAGCCAAAGGTTCTGGCCACATGTTTGGACATCTGGATTTTAAAATCGTAGTGGAACCTCCTGATGCTGCCCCGTTCACTGTGGTCTTGTTAGCACCCTCGCGCCAGGAGAAAGCTGCATGGATGAGCGACATCAGTCAGGTAACTGAGTGGCTTTTTTCCTGATTTGTAAAATTTTTCAGCGTAAACATTTAGTGAGGATTTCTAGAATAACCATGTGCTCTAAGTTGCTTACTGCCACGTCACTATACACTTGGATGGGCTGTTAGCATTTTGTTGATGTTCTTTCTTTGTTATTTAAAATATGGTAAATACAATCTGTTTATTTTGTTTATTTAAAATGTGGTAAATACGATCAGTGCCTTGCTCAGCCATCATCAGAAAAACTTCCTCCTGCAGCAGATGGGAACAAATATAGAGACCTACAGCCAGACATTATGCAGAGAGTAAGAGGCCTTGGAACACTCCCCCCTAAATGGAATGTCTCCTCCAAATCCCTTCCCTCAGGGCTCAGGGAACCCTATGACAGAAGAGCCAGAGAGAGAGGATGGAGGACACCAGAGAATAAGGCCTCTAAATCAACATGAGCCAGGCTCATATGAACTCACAGAGACTGTAGCACGCACAGGGCCTAAACTGGTCTGCGCCAGGTCCTTTGCATATATATATGGCTTCCAGTTGAGTGTTTTTATTAGATTCTTAAGTGTGTGAATGAGTGGGTCTCTGTTTCTTGTGCCTTCTCTTGGACTCTTTTCCTTCTGTTCATTTGTGTTGTTTAATCTGATGCATTAGTTTTTATTCTGTATTATTGCATTTTATTTTATTATTTAAAAATGCAAATGTTTTGTAGTTCCCAAGCTTTCTGCACCAGCGGCAATGGTGTTGAACAGTGCTGAAATTGTCCTGTTAGTCATTTCTTTTCCAGTGACTCCAATGGCAATTTTTTTTTTGCTTGTCTATATCTGAAGTGGGAAAATGATGAGAGAGAAAGAGAAAAAAAAACAGTTATCAAGGGGTGTGGTGAAAATTTGCAAAGTAAAGAACCCAAGGAAACAGCCTCGTTAGGATGAAATCTGGAAATGACTTCCTGCAGTTTGTGTAGAAAAAAATTAGGGAGCTGAGTGGCTCTTCTGGGATCTGCAAGGCTTAAGTAGGAAATCGATGCATTTATTTAGACAATGACATCACTTGGGAATATGTCAAACTAGGTACAGCTGGACTTGATTCCTGCTCTGCATGGATTTCGGCTCCATTTACCAATGTTGGGGGGAAAGGAATTGAGTATAAGGAGGATAATTGAGTGAAATGTGGTGATTTGTACCTGTAATCTCAGTTCCACAAGAAGCAGAGGCAGGAGGATTGCTTGGATCTAAGAGTCCCAGACCAACGTAGGCAATTAAGCAAGAACTCATCTCTAAACTAATTAGTTAATTAATTGATAAGGTCTTTAATTGACATCCAGCATTTACTTCCGACGCTGTCATTTGAAGATTAGGGCAGACAGCAAAGGCATTCATTGTCGAGTTCGTTGCCTTTTATTTTTTTTCCTGAGAAGTTCATAGTAGTTTTCTCATAAGCTGTGAACTAAGGTTTTCTCATAAGCATATACTAAGGTCACAGTTGTTCAGCACCCTAAACTTTGCGAGTGACAAAGTACTGAGAGAGCAGTAGACAATGCATGACCATAAAGTTGGATTTTCTTGGTTAAAACAGTTCTCTAGTTCCATTCTTAGTCTACCCATATAATAGTATTTTAAAAAGAAAACAGAAGGAAAGACCGCTGGCTCCATTGTGCAGGTCAGAATGGGGTTTGGAAATCCGTCTCTGATGCATGGAGTTGGTGCTCAAACCTCAGCCAGGACTTCTCGTTGGTACTAAACACACTGCGTGGGTTGCATGTCTACCCCTCAGACTGCTTTGATGGGAGTAAACAGAAGAGAAACTGTGTCCTTTCTGGCTTCTAAATGGATGAAAATAGGAGATCTCCCTTATTTTTTTTTAAACAAAATTACATTCTTAAGATAGTTAATTAATACTTTTATTACCTCCAACCTGCATTAATACTTCAGTAAGCCTCTCTTATTTGTAAAGAATCTCTGAGCTTATTAAACTCTAGATCATTCCTTAATTATTCAAAGGTTTACTAAGGAATCACCATACACAGCCAGGTGTTGTTCAGGTGTGGGGATATGGTATTGAGACTGATTAGTAGGGCTGAAAAGGAAGTAACTCACTGAGTAAAGACAGTTTGATAGTGTTGTGAAGCCAAGAAGTATACAAAGATGGAGAAGAGGAGGAATAGTCAGATGTTTTTCTAGCGCTTCAATCCTTCAATGATGTAACCAGGGTATGAGTTGATTATTGTCCTCTGACCTTCCCTATGGTGTCTAGTCAGCATTTGGGAAAGACCCCTGGAGTCCATGAGTGATTCCAAGCCTGGTCTTTTAAAGGATGGGACCTAAACTTTTGTCTGCTACAAGCATTCAAGTGAGACCTTCTTTCTGCTTAGACTATGGTTTGAGGCAGAAGTGTTCAATTTCCTCCTTAGTTCCTCCAGGTGCTGTGGTGGGGGTGTTCCTTAGTACAAAATGATACTGACTTTATCTTCAGCTGAAGAGCATTAATAGAAAGTTATATCTCTTCAAGTGCCAGTGAAATCAATGCATTAAATTACTGTCTTCAATGACGCCTTGTCATCACGTGACCTCACGGTTTCATTCGTGCAATGTTACCATGCCAAGTGCTATTCTAGGCCATTGTGACATAAAATGGGAAAAAGAGGAGATGACAACCAGAAGTTCCCTTATATTGATTATATTCTTTGGTAAGAATACACACACACACACACACACACACACACACACACACACACACACACAGTGCAGTAAACGGGGATACCATGTGGACGTGTGATGAAGTGAAAATCGGTGCAGAGGAAGCTGTGATTGCGAAGACTCTATGGTGAGAGAACGCTGTGTTTTAAGGAGTTCCATGAAAGCCAGTATGACTGAGCTGGAGAAAATGGGAATAGTAAGAGGTCATGGGTCAGGGAACCAGTTCATGGTAAGGGTAGGGCTTTGGTTTGTACTTCAAGTCAGGCGAAAGCTACTAAGGGACTTGAGCACATGGATTCCACAATTGAATTTAGGCCTTGGAAGGTCACTTCAGGTACTGTGGAGAGAGCAGAATGAGGTGGAGGGCCAGTTGGCACAGAGGGAGGGAAGGAAGAACGCTCCACCAGTCACCACAAAGAGGTGCAGAGAACCCACACAGCCTGGCAGCAGTGGAGCCGGGCACAAGGGTTCTGCTCTGTGTTCACTTTGAAGGAAGGACCAGTGAGGTTTTATCATGAAGGGGAGAGAAAATGTTAAGTCAGGTAATATGAGAGTCAATGGCCTCAGCAACTGCAAGAACGCAGTTGTCAACAGCTGAGATGGACCTACTTTTGGGTACATTGAGTCTGTGAAGACCAATAGGGATTTGAGAGGAGTCAAAAGAGTATGGCATATGGGAGCTTGGGTTTTAGGAGAGATGCCCATGTAGAAGAATCTACATCATTCGGGTGCTAGTTCATGCTGTGAGGCTCTTGAAATCACTAGGAGAGAATGTTGATAGATGTGAGAAGATGGTCCTGTGATGTCAGAGAGGTCATAAGGAATAGCAAAAAGGACCAAGAAGGAGCCACAGGGATACTTGAAGGATGGCCAAAGCTAAGGACGGCATCCTGGAAGCCAGCTAAAGAAAGCATGCAGGTAGGAGGGTCCTGTGTGAAGTTCTGCTGGAGCTGGATAAAGCAGTGAGGGTTCTGAGGTGCCCTTTGATCTTGGGCTGGAGTTTGAATGGCAAGGGGTAGGTACTGAATACTCTGTTGATTGGGCCTAACCTGCAGCCTGCACTCCCATATCTCAACTTGATTCATGCTGTGCCTAAAGCATTTTCATTTTATGGGAGAAATCATACACATTCTTGGAATTTGTCAGCACCACAAGTATAGCTGAACATATTTATTATTTGCAGTAAGAGCCTACCGAGAGCTTGAAAATGTCCTCTTTAATATTTTATTGTGCATGTGGAAAAACCTGGCCACAAAGATGAACTAGAAATATTCCCAGCATGCAGCACCATGCTGTTTTACCAAAGTGTTTTCTACACACAGCCTATGTTAGCATTACTGAAGGAGTTTTGTTCAAATGCAGCATTGAGAATCTAAACCCCAAATGACATTTGAAATGCCCTAGACTTAACAAGCTCTGTAGACCACTTCTGCCCAAGTACATAACAGAACCTCTGCCCTGAAGAATGACCTCTTTTCATCTCTGAAGACCCTAAAATGCACTCAAAAGTGATTTCACAGTTTGGCTTCAGTGGGTACTTATTATTATTTTTTTTGTCTCATTTACTTCTTTCTATATTCATAGAAATTCTCCACATCCATTCTTCTGATAACTGTATGTGTGTGCATGCATAATACATATATATTCTATCACATTAGTTTATCATTTTTATAGATTTTTCCAAATAATTGAGCATTGAGTATGTGTGCAGTTTCCCAGCCTTAGGACTAATATGTAATGTGGTGCTAACTTTGTAAGAAAATCTTTCCCCATTTCCAGGTCCCTCACTGATACATTCCCCCAGAGAGTGTAAGCCTGGCAAAGAGGACATGATCGTTTTAATGATTTCATTTAGCGACTCATATCTGGCCACATTTCCTTCAGGAAATATGAAAGTCAGCTGCAGCAGGGGATATAAGTATAGTACCCACCTCCTGTGTGTGGTGTCCTAGGTTCAATCCCCAATATCACTACCACCACCCCAAAAAGCAAGTATTCTTCATGCCGTCAATACAATATCTAAGTCACTAAGTCCTGTCAAATGCTAGGCATGGCACATCACCACATCTTCCAGTTTAATGGAAAATTGGGTTTTACCTTCCAGTGGTTTTAATTTACATCTTTGTAATCACCCAAGAGATTAGCATTCCTTGCTATTTCTACTTCTTGCCTGTTTATACCAGTTGAACATTAATTCACTGAAATTATCTTTACAGACTAGAGAGACTGACATTTTCTTTCAATTCAAATTTTGAATATGGTCTCTGTTATTTTATATTTTACATTTTTGCATCCTAGTTTTCTGTGGCTTGATTCGAATCCCCAGTGCTAAGCTCTTGCATGGCACTAACCATGCATGGGTCTTTAGACAGCCATGCAGTTCCTGAGAAGGGAGACGGTCCCACTTTCACAGAAGGAACTCTACAGAACCTAAGACTTTCAGCTTTGCCAGGTCTCTGTCCCCAAGGTTGTAATTTGAAGGAGGAACAATTACTTGACTGATTAATTACACCTTCAGTTGCACCAGGAGGGCCATAATTAACTGTTGGCGCCTTCAACAAAACATGCAAATAGCTAATGGTCTCAACCAATGATTCTTTCCTTTTCGTCTATTTATAGGGAAGGACTTGAGGCAAAGATTTGACCATCCTTTTCAGTGACGAACACTCAGGTGCTTGTCTCACTCACATGCATAATGGTACATTTAACAGATTTTGAACTAATTATGAAAATTGACTAAAATGAAGAATTAAAATTCTCCAAACTTCTTGGCTTGGGCAGAAATTCTACATTTTGTGTCAAAGTTTAGACTTCTGTGAAAAATTTGTAGCACACTGGTCATGCTTTCCTTCTTAAAATAGCTTCCCTGAAATCAATTTTGGACTTTAACATAAAACTGATGAATTCAAAGAAAAGTGGACTCAAATACTTCTTCCTACTACCTGTAAGCATTGAGATGCTAAAGCAGTGTGATGACGCAGTACACCACAGTAGAGCAGAGACATGTGGACAGAACCTGCAGACCCCAAAGCAAAACCAAGGAGCACTTCTCCAAACCAACTGCATCACAGATCCTGTGTGTGTGTGTGTGTGTGTGTGTGTGTGTGTGTGTGTGTGTGTACAGGCCTATTATCTATCACACAGACCTTAGTCAAGAGCTGATGTCTCGATGGGTAAAGGCACTAACTGCCAAGCCTAGTGACCTGAGTTTGATGCAAGAGACCCACATAATGGAAGGAGAGAACTGACCTCTACATTTGGGTGGACAGGGCATCTGCACATTGTCTCTTTCTCTGTCTCTGTCCCTCTCTGTCTGTCTCTCTCTCACACATGTAAATGTAAGACATTTTTAATGACTTAAAATATAGGGGATCACTTTTATTATCTTATTAATTTCAAGGTTTATTGTAATCCACACAAATTCAGTATGACATTAAAGCCATCTGACACCTTGCTTATTGTTTGTGCATTTCTTCTAAACTATAACATTGTACTCATTTTCCTCATACACAGTTATTTCTCCCCAGCACCTAAGATATGTGCTTCATACTAATGAATTCCCTTTACCCTCAGAATCTGTGTGGGATTGATTAACTCTAGGTTTCATGAGATGCCAACATCTAGGGATGCCCAGGTCCTTTGTATAAAATGGAATATTTGCACATAACCTGCACACAGCCTCCTGCGTCCTTTGAATCATCTCTAGACCACTGACAACACCTGAATCAACACTTAGAGCAACACTGTCAGTTGCTACGTCATTGCCACACTATACTGTTTAGGGAATAATGGCAAGAAAAAAACTGTGCATGTATAGAGATGTGCTTCTCATCCACAGTTTACTGAAGAATGGATGCTGAGTCCAGAGATATAGAGGGTCTGTTCTTTATACCACACCTTCCACTTGTATACATACTTACATGTGCAAATTCTATTATAATTAGCTTTTTATCTAAAATGATACCTTTTTTCAGTGTTGCATTATTCAAAGCCCTAAATAGAAGTGAGATAGAAGTTGAAAGCTGCTGAGGTAGAGCTGGTGAAAACCACTCCTCTGTTATGACATGATCCATCCGTCATCTATCTATCTATCTATCTATCTATCTATCTATCTATCTATCTATCTATCTATCTATCAAATTTGTCTACCTGTCATCTACCTATCATTTGTCTACATAGCATTTATCTATCTGTCTTCTACTTATCCCTCCATTTGTCTATCCCATAGATGATTTGATATTGTATAGCATTTGTCAAAGACCTTTTGTATAAGTGAAATATCACTATTTACTATATGTACTTTTGAGCTATGGTTTCAACTACCTATATATTATTATTTTTTGAAACTTGGATGTAAGTGAAAATTTCTTTTCATTCCTGTTGAAAATAACTTTAACGCTCTACACAGCGAACTGGAAAGATTTATAAGTGGAACCTGACCTTGGATGAGATGTCTAAAAATTGTCACATACATTTCTCCTCTTGGATATAAACACTTATCTCAAGTTGCAGCCCTGTAGTAGTAGTTTCTCATCAGGACTGCCAGTCTGCAATTAATGACACAGAGACTTATTGTCAATTATGAAAGCTTGGCCTTTAGCTTAGGCTTGTCTCAACTAGCTCTTATAACAAATTAACCCATTTATATTAATCTATGTTCCATCACGTGGCATTACTTCTCTTCTATCTTGCACCTCCTGTTTCCTCTCCACGTCCCCTGGGGTCTCTTCCTCATCCTCCCCAGAAATCCCACCCAATCAGTCCTTTGCTAAACCAGTCAGAAGGAGCCTTAGGCAGAGACATATCTTTACAGTGTCCACAAATATTCTGCAACACAGCTTTGGCAATGTGGAGAATCAGACTGATTTAGGACCAGCTATGGAACAGAAACATTTAATACATAGATTCAGTAACATAAACAAATGTAACACACAGCTGACACGTACAGGTAGGAAGAGAAATCTCTAATCACAAAAAACAAAAGATCTGAAAACTTGTCGTCCAAAGACCTAGAGGCGGGGGAATGGCTGTAGATGGAGGTTGGTCCTTGTCCCCAGGAGAATTAACAGTATTAGAGTGCAAGAGAAACCCTTAGACCTACGAAAATAATCAGGATCCCTATTCAAAGCCTGGACACTGGAAGCCATCCCTCCTGTGAGACAAGAACTTAAAAATTTTCACCCTTTGGCATAGAAAGACATAAGGCGTTTGTCCTTCTGACGAGGTTCTGATGAAGGCATCGCCTGGCTTATGGAATTGGAACTAAATGGCACAGAAATCCCAAACTGAGGAATTGCTATTTATTATTATTATTATTATTATTATTATTATTATTATTATTATTAATATTATTATTATTATTCATTGCTGAAAACCTCAGAGGGTTCTGGAAGCAAATCCAGATGTATGCTCTCAGCAGCACTTGGTTTGTGACATGAGCTAAAATTAAAAAAAAAAATGCAAACCAGTGGGTAACTATCTCTTGTGAGCAAGGGGAAGCAGACACAGGGACGCTTTGAAGGAACTTCACATAACAGTGTGACCATAAGGACTGTAAACTAAAGAGTGATTAAAACACAATCAAATGATGAAAGAAAGGAACCAGGAAGGAAGTACACCAGAGGAAGGATCTCAACACTGTGTTAAGGTGACCCTGACTGGATTGCCAAGGAACTGAATAATCTTTTTAATGATTTCTTTATTTTTATTTTATGTGCATTGGTGATTTGCCTGTATGTGTGTCTGTGTGGAGGTATTAGAGCCCCTGGAACTGGAGTTACAGACAGTTGTGAACTGCCGTGTGGGTGCTGGGAATTGAACTTGGGTTCTGTGGAAGTACTCCTAACCACTGAGATATCTCTCTTCCCCCCCTGCACCCTACTAAATTGATAATCTTAAGTGGAAATTACAAACCTCAAAATGACAAGTCTTTGGAAGTTCATTAAAGACAGTAGATTGATCACAGTTCTGGTAACACATTTATAAGGAAGTTATCTGAGTACAACCAACGCAGCTGAAGGAGACTCAGCAACAGAGACCAGCATTGGAAAGTTTGAGAGAGGCTTTGAGAGACGAGAGAAAAAGGGAGATGCAATCATCAAAGTGAACAAGAGTAGGGATTATTATAAACACGAAAGGTACAAGTCATCAGATTAAAGAAATGTGCTGAATCTCCAGTTTCTTATACGCAAAGTCTTGTCTGGACAATGAGCAGAATTGAAGAACAAATAGCAAAAGAAAAATCTTAAAACTACTTTGGGTAGCTAAAAGATAGAATGATAGAAACATTTTCACAGGGAGAAATATGTAAGTTTAGTCATGGTATTTTTGTTATAGCAGAAAATGGAAACCTCTTAAATATAGAAATATGTCTCTTTAGACAGTAGGATACATAGCCATTAAAATGAATCAGTGAATACAGATACACTGAAATAAACCTGAAAGCAATGTTGGAGGAAAAAACGCAAACATCTGCATGAATTTAAAAAATAGTATTATATATTGCAATGTACAAATACACTCAAGTATAGCTAATATGACAAGGAGATAAGAAAAAGTGAGTGTCCTGCTTGGTTTTTGTTTTGTTTTGTTTTCAGCTTGACATAAGCTAGAGGAACCTCAATTAATGAGAAAATGTCTCCATACAGAAGGCCTGAAGGCAAGTCTGCAGGGCATTTTACTGATTAATGGTTGATGTGGGCAGGGTGATGAACCCTCTGGGCAGATGGTTCTGAGTTGTATAGGAAAGAACACTGAGTAAAGTCATGTAGTAAAAGCCAGTAAGCAGTGTTCTTCCACGGCCTCTGCATCAGCTCCTGCCTCTAGGTTCTTGCCTTGAGTTCCTGTCCTGGCTTCCTCTGATGACGGAATGTGGTATGGTAGTGTAACCAAAATAAACCCTTCCCTCTCCAAGTTGCTTTTGGCCGCGTTGTTTTATCGCGGTGGTGGGAACCCTGACTAAGACAGAGAAGGTACCATCAGCTCAGCACGTGCTCACGTCTGAGCGAGGGGAGCCTAGAGAAATGGAAGGACAATGGGATTTTGCTGTGTTAATGGTGTTTTCCAACCTTTAAAAGAAAAAGAACGACCTGTACAAATACATGATTGTGCTGGTATCAGTTAAGTTTGGGTGGCTGGCATATGACTGTCTCATTCTTTTCTGGACAGTTGAAATACATCATAAATATAAATAAAAAATACAAGGCTGGAGAGATGGCTCAAAAATTAAGAGTACCTGTCGCCCTGGCAAAGGACCAGGATTTGATTCTCATCACTCACATGGTGGCTAACAACTCCTTAACTCCAGTTCTAGGGGATCTGGTGCCCTCTTCTGGCCTCAGCAGGCACCAGGCAGGCATGGAGTGCACTTA
>CABHPH010136686.1:25936-47184 GCA_902168325.1 Peromyscus nudipes
GAGACAAAAGCCATTATGGAAGGCAGGAGATCCATTGAGCATCTCCTGTTCTCTTTAACCTCCCACTACACTGGACAGAGAGGCTGGCCAAGGTCAGCCCACAGGTTCACAAGATCAGCAGATCTCAAGCCTTGTTGTAGAATATTATTTTATTTTAAGGTGTGTTACTTTTGTTTATGTTGCATTTGTTTAACTCTGTGAAGCTGTGTTACTGTGCCTGTCTAAAATGCCTGATGGTCTAATAAAGAACTGAATGGCCAGTGGAGAGGCAGGAGAAAGGATAGGCAGGGCTGGCAGACAGAGAGAATATATAGAAGGAGAAATCTGGGAGAAGAAGAAAAAGTAGCCAGAGAAGGAGGAGGACTCCATAGACTAACCACCCAGCTACACAGAAAGAAACAAAGAAAGAAAGAAAGAAAGAAAGAAAGAAAGAAAGAAAGAAAAAGATTTACAGAAATAAGAGAACAGGAAAAGCCCAGAGGCAAAAGGTAAATGGGATAAGTTAAGGAAAGTTGGCAAAAAAAACCAAAAACCAAAAAACAAAAAACAAGCCAAGCTAAGGCCAGGCATTTATAATTAATAAGACGACTCCATGGGTGATTTATTTGGGAGCTTAGTGGTGGTCCCCCCCCCCCAGAAGAGCAAAGAGTAAAGAGAAAAAAACAACCAACAACAAATTTAAATTACATTCTTAATGTTCTGCTGAGAAGAATGACTTGATTCTTGATTCTCGGGAAAGCACTTTAAATGTGTAAACCAACACGAAATACCTAGTATCATTAAAGACATTTGCATTCCCATGGATGATATTGTCAAGGTGCTCTTGAAATCATGGACTGGATGACATCCTGTGTTTTCCAGCAGCTGTCCTGGAGTCTGCACCAGCCGACCGAGCAGGGGACTCCACTGAACTGTCACCTTGCAGATCCCCCTCAACTCCCCGGCACCTCCGATATCGCCAGCCTGGAGGTAAGAGCTCAGATAGAGATTCAGAAATACAGAAGTCATCTTGGGCTTTTAGATCAGTGTATTGCTTGGTCTTAGTTATAAAGACTGACTAGAAGCAGGTAATGTTGCATAGGTCCAAGGAGGGGAAATTTCAATGATTAGGAAGCCTATTTTCAGTCTGGCTAATGAAGTTTAGCCCATCATTGTGATGTGTACTGTGCAGAAAACAGGATGAAATGTATGTCCTGGAGATGGCTAGTTGTGGGATCAGCTTCCTGACCCCAAGTCCCAGTGTAAGCTGAATGAGCAGGCTCGGGGAAACCTTATTAGAAATTCTTATTTCATATAAAATAAGGTTCAGTTGACTGGGACCCCATCATTATTAGTGGTAGAATCTGATATATTTTTTTCAGTATACAGTTATAAAAATTATGACATATGATTCCATAGTTTGTCGCGAAACACAACAAATATCTGCTAATTGGAAGAGAAACTGCTCAAAAAGCAGAAATATTTTATCTACTTACTGCTCAAGTAAATATATTGAAATCAGGGTCACTTTGAAATGTCTCCTTCCCCCTACCCCTTCCAAAGCTGATCAAGCCAGAAGAGAAAATTATGGAACCAGATTCACTCCAAGTAAACCAAACAAAACAGGTCTGTCACTCCTCCATATGGGCCCTTGGGGATTGAACTCAGATTAACAGGCTCAGCAGCAAGCAGCTTTGAGAAAGTGTGTGTGTGTGTGTGTGTGTGTGTGTGTGTGTGTGTGTGTGTGTATGTGTATGGTATGTGTGTATGATGTGTGTGTGTGTATGTGTATATGGTGTGTATGTGATGTGTGTGTATGGTGTGTGTGTGTATGATGTGTGTGTGTATGTGTATATGGTGTGTATATGATGTGTGTGTATGGTGTGTGTGTGTATGGTATGTGTGTATGATGTGTGTGTGTGTGTATGATGTGTGTGTATATGGTGTGGTATGGTGTGTGTGTGTATGATGTGTGTGTATATGGTGGTGTGTGTGTGTGTGTGTGTGTGTGTGTGTGTGTGTGTGTGTATGGTATGTGTGTGGTGTGTGGCCTCTCCCTGAGCCTGAAGCTCACATTTTGCTAGATTGGGTGGCTGTGTAGTTCTGAGACTCTGTCTACCCCCACCTCTCAGCACTGGGATTACAGGTGTGTCTGCCAGGCTGGCTTCCATGAGTGGGTGCAGGAGATCTTACCTCGGTTCATTGTGTTCATGCAGCAAGCGCTTTATCCACTGAGACAGCCGCAGCCCTACACCCTTTCAGTTTTAAATGGCTACCTTCAGTTCATCCTTCCTGTAGGATGGGACCAAACCAAAGGCCTCACACATGCTTAACAAGCATTCAGCCGTTCAATGATAAAGAAATTGTACTAGAAGCATGACGTAGTCTTCTTAAAATAGTTTTGTAATTCATTGGATTTTACACACTCAAAAGGCCAGGAAGCTATAACCACGGTTTGATTTTAGAACATTTTCAATACCCTGGAAGAAATCCTATAGTCATCCACCAGCTCTCCCATTTCTACTTCCCCCTGGTAACCACCATCTATGATTGCTATGTTTTGATTCACCCATCACAGACATTTACAAAGGGGATCATTCAGTGGGGGACCTTTATAATTGGCTTTTTCACCGAGCATAGCGCTTTTTGGACTCATCCATTTTATAGTATGTGTCAAAACTTCATTCCTTTCTATTATGGAATAATGTTATCTTTTTAAAATCTAATTTTTTCAGCTGATGGATGTTTGATTGTTTCTAGGTTTTGGCTACAGAGAAGCTGCTTCTGTGAATATTCATGTGCAAATTTTTGCATGCTTTTGTTTGTTGTCTGCCTAGAATGGAATTGCTGGTGTATATAATCTCATTATTTGCCTATTAACAGGGATTTCATGGGGCCGTTGGCCCAGCCCTTCTTCCAGGACAGGTATTAAAATGAGAATATTCACTACAGAATATTATCTGTGGGCCTCACCATTCCACTCCTTTGTCTTTAAACAACCAGGACAGGCAGCTGACAGTAGCCACTGCTCTGTGTCACCTGCTTCTGCTTTCGCAATCGCCACGGCTGCAGCAGGACACGGGAGTCCACCAGGTGAGTCCACCGGCTGAACGTGCGGCAGAGTACACTGAGCCAGTAGCCTTGACTGCCAGGGCCTTGGCAACTGTGAGTTGGAAATCCTGTCTTTTGCAATACTGGGGAATGAACCTAGAGGACATTATATTGAATACAGTAAGCCAGGTACAAAAAGATAAACACTGCATGATGCCAAATACGTTTGGAATCTAAAACAGTTGAACTCATGGAGGCAGAAGACAGAGTGGAGGGCACTGGGGGCAAAGGTCAAGCATGAGGAGAATAAGGAGACACTAGTTACAAAGGTTCAGCTACATAGGAAGACAGGTCCTGGGAACTACTGTGCAGTCTGGTGACAATAATTAATAATAATAATAATAATAATAATAATAATATATTAATACTTGAAAATCTTGAGAGCATATTTTAAATGTTGTTGTCTCAAAAAGTGAATGACATATAATAATTAGCTTGGTTTAATCACTCCATTATATACATACATACATATATACATACATACATACACACACACACATACATAGACACGCACATTTATATGCATCACATCATGCCTAAAGACATCAATAAAAATAAGTAGCCAAGCAACCACCATCAGAGGTGAGTCTCACCCGGGTGACCTTTGGGTCAAGCTTCTGGAAAATTCTATGTCTGAGAAGGCTATGTTACTCCCCCAGTGTTGTTTCATGTCCGTCAGCCCTTGTGCCTCATGACTAAGACATGTTTCTTCTTCCCCCCGAGTCTGAAGCATGTGCTAGATGTAGGGAGGCTTGTAGAGTGGGGATCTTCCAGCTGCCTGGTGGCTGACTTGGATTTGCTCCATGATTCCTGCTGAATGACTACCAGGCAGTCTTCAGGGCAAAGAAAATGCAATAAACATAACAAAAATAAATCCCTAGTGCTTTAACAGGTGAAAATTATGTTTGTTCTCTATGTCTCTCCCTCACAGGCAGAGGACAAGATGTTAAATAAATCTGTAATTGATTGAAGTAGGCCCATTGTTGGGTCTTGGTGTAATTTTTTGTCATATATTTTCAGTATTTTTTATTCTTCTCTCATATATCACATCCAGACCACAGTTTCCCCCCTCCCCTCCCCCTCTCTCTCCTTCCTACCTCTCCACTCTCCCTCTCCTCCAGATCCACCACCTCTTGCCTCCCCCGCCCCCAGATGGCATAAGAAGCTATAATAAGACCAGGTGCATACAATCACATCAAGGCTATACAAGGCAACCCTGTAGGAGGAGAAGGATCCCACAAGCAAGTCAGAGACAGCCCCCCACTGTTAAGAATCGCACAAGCACACCAAGCTAATCAGCCATATTGTATATGCAGGGGACCTAGGTCAGACCCCTACCGGCGCCCTGATTTCTGTGAGCCCCGTGAGTTCTAGTCAATTGCTTCTGTGGGCCATGACCTCATGGTGTCCCTGATCCCTCTAGTTTCTCTGATCCTTCCTCCCCCTCCTCCATAGGACTTCCTGATTTCTGCCAAATGTTTGGCTGTGGAACTCTGCATCTGCTCCCGTTAGTTGCTGGATGAAATCTCTCTGGTCTCTTTGATGAGGACTCTGCTAGGCTCTGGTCCCAGAACACTCTGCAGGCAGGACAAACTGTAGGTTGAAGGTTTTGTGGCTGGACTGGTGTCCCAATCTCTCCATTTGAGGCCTTGCCTGGTTGCAGAAGATGGACGGTTCAGGCTCCAAGTCCCCCATTACTAGGAGTCTTTGCTAGGGTTATTCTCATAGATTCCATGGAGTTTCTATTGCACCAGGTTTCAACTGCACCCCCCAAAAGCCCCCCAATTCCAGTCATTTCTCCCAGTATTTTCTCCCTCCCTTCCCTGACATGATCTTTCCTGTTCCTACTCCTACCTGCTTCCAGTCCACCTGAGAAATCATTTCTGTTTCCCCTTCCCAGGGAGATCCTTACATTCCCCACTTAAGACTTCCTTGTTACTTGTCCTATCTGGGTCTATGGGTCTCAGCATGATTAGATTTAGATTTAGGTCTGTATCCCATTTTTAAATTGGATTATTTAGTTTGCTGGTGTCTAGTTTCTTGAGTTCTTTATACATTTTGGACATTAGCCCTCTGTCAGATGTGGAGTTGGTGAAAATCTGTGTGCAGCCATTTTGTCCTATTGACAGTGTCCTTTGCCTTACAGAAGCTCTTCAGTTTCATGAGGTCCCATTTATTGTCAATTAGTGCCTGCACTTTTGGTGTTCTGTTCAGGAAGTTGTCGCCTGTGCCAATGCATTCAAAACAACTTGAGTTTTGTGCAGGGTGGTAGATATGGATTTATTTGCAATCTTCTACATGATGACATCCAATTATGCCAATACCATTTGTTGAAGATGTTTTCTTTTTCCCATTGTAAATTTCTGGCTTCTTTATCAAAAATCAGGTGTTCATAGGTGTGTGGATTTATATCTTAGTCTTTGATTTGATTCTGTTGATCCACATGTCTGTTTTTATGCTAATATCAAGCTGGTTTTATTACTACAGCTCTGGAGTACAGCATGGAATCAATGATGGTGATACCTCTGGAAGTTTTTGTGTTGTTCAGGATTGTTTTAGCTATCCTGGGTTTTTGTTTTTTTCTATATGAAGCTGAGTATTGTTCTTTCAAAGTCTGTAAAGAACTGTGTTGGAATTTTGATGGGGATTCCATTGAATCTGTAGATTGCTTTTGGTAGGATGGCCATTTTTACTATGTTAATCATACTGATTCATGAGCATGGGAGATCTTTCCATCTTCTGAAATCTTTTTTAATTTCTTTCTTCAAAGACTTGAAGTTTTTATCTTGCAGGTCTTTTATTCGCTTGGTTAGGGTTACCCTAAAATATTTTATATTCTTTGTGGCTATTGTAAAGGGTGTTGTTTCCCTAATTTCCTTCTTAGCCTGTTTGTCATTTGTATATAGGAGGGCTGCTGATTTTTTTAAGCTAATCTTGTATCCAGACACTTTGCTGAAGGTGTTTATTAGCTATAGGAGTTCCTTAGTAGAATTTTTGGGGTCACTTATGTATACTATCATATCATCTGCAAATATTGAAAGTTTGACTTCTTCCTTTCCAATTTACATCCCCTTTAGTTGTCTTATTGTTCTAGCTAGAACTTCAATTATATTAAATAGATATGGTGAGAGTGGACAGTCATGTCTTGTTCCTAATTTTAGTGGAATTGCTTTGAATTCTCTCCATTTAATTTGATGTTGGCTATAGGCTTGCTGTAAATTGCCTTTATTGTGTTTGGGTATGTCACTTGTATCCCTGATCTCTTTTATCATGAAAGGGTGTTGGATTATGTCAAAAGCTTTTCAGCATTTAATGAGATGATCATGTAGGGTTTTTTCCCCCAGTTTGTTCAATAGATTTTTGTATGTTGAACCATCCCTGCACTCTGGGATGAAGCCCATGGTGGATGATCTTTTTGATGTGTTCTTGGATTTGGTTTGTGAGTATTTTTGCATCAATGTTCATGAGGGAAATTGGTCTGTAATTCTTTTTTGTTAAATCTTTGTGTGGTTTGGATATCAGGTGACTGTGGACCCATAAAATGAATTTGTCAATGTTCCTTCTGTTTCTGTTTTTGTGAATAATTTAGAAGTATTGGCATTAGCTTTTCTTTGAAAGTCTGGTAGAATTCTATGCTAAAACCATCTATCCCTGGGCATTTTTAGGTTGAGAGGTTTTAATGACTTCTATTATTTTCTTGGGAGTTATAGGTCTATTTAAATTGTTTATCTGATTTGATTAAATTTGGTAAGTGATATCCATCGAGAAAACTGTCCATTTCTTTTAGGTTTTCCAAATTTTATGGAGTAGAGATTTTTGAAGTCTGACCTAATGATTCTCTGGATTTCCTTGTTGTCTGTTGTTATGTCTCCCTTTTCATTTCTGATTTTGTTAATTTGGATGCTCTTTCTCTCTGCCTTTTGGTTAGTTTGGATAAGGGCTTGTCTATCTTGTTGATTTTCTCAAAGAACCAACTCTTTGTTTCATTGATTCTTTGTATTGTTCTCTTTGTTTTATTGACTTCAGTCTTCAGTTTGATTATTTCCTTCCATCTACTCCTCTTGGGTGTGCTTGCTTCTTTCTATTCTAGAGCTTTCAGGTATGCTGTTAAGTTGCTAGTATTATATCTCTCCAGTTTCTTTATGAAGGCACTTAGTGCTGTGAACTTTCCAGTTAGCACCTCTTTCATTGTGTCCAATATGTTTGAGTATGTTGAACATTCATTTTCATTGAATTCTAGGAAATCTTTAATTTCTTTATTTCTGCCCAGTAGTTGTTCAGTAGGGAGTAGTTTAGTTTCCATGATTTTGTAGGTTTTCTCTTGCTTCTGTTGTTGATATCCAGCTTTAATCCATGATGGTCTGACAGAATACAAAGGGTTGTTTCAATTTTCTTGTATCTGTTGAGACTTGCTTTGTGACCGAGTAGGTGCTCAATTTTGGAAAATGTTCCTTGAGGTGCTGAGAAAAAGGTATATTCTTTTGGGTTCTGGTGAAATGTTCTGTAGATATTTGTTAGGTCCATTTGATTCATAATGTCTGTTAGCCCCAATATTTATTTATTTATTTTTTGTCTAGATGACCAGTCTATTGGTGACAGTGGGGTATTGAAGTCTCCCACTATTAATGTGTGATATTTGATGTGTGATTAAAGATTTAGTAATGTTTCTTTTACAAATGTGGGTGCCCTTGCATTTGGGGCATAGATGTTCAGAACTGAGAGGTCATCTTGGTGGATCTTTTCCTTTGATGCATATGAAATGTCCTTCTCCATCTCTTTTGATTAATTTTGGTTGGAAGTCTATTTTGTTAGATATTAGAATAGCTACACCATCTTGTTTCTCTAATCCAGTAGAAAGTCTCTGTCCATGTTGGGGAGCTGGACTTCTGGCAGCTAATTTGGCCTTTGGTGCAGCATGGTCTCTGTCTGTTCTTTTGACTGGTGTGGCCTGAACCTGAGCAGTGGAAGTTGCAGGAGTTAGGGGCTGAAGGCTGGCAGCAGAGTGGGGGATGAGGTGGGAGGAGGGGTGGTGTAACGGGTCTTTGGGAACCGGGTCTAGGGAGTGGGGCAGTTCAGCTGGCAAGTGGGTCACTCACCCATTCTTCTGACTGGTATGGCCTACACCTGGGCAGTGGAACATGTCTTCATGTAATCTTAACCAGTGGTTCTAGTCATGATTTGTAGAGTATGGAGAACAGATCCACTTTATTAACCACTGTCACTGGCCACGAAGGGGCCTTTTCCCATGGCCTATGAACCTAGCTTTGCAATAGCAACTAGCAGGAAATATCTGTGTGAACGCGTTCTTCATTGATAAACAATTGATAAACAGGATAAACATGTTCATTATACAGTATATGTGGAGGGTGGAGGACATTAGTTTGTGTATTTCATCTAAATGGAAATCCCAAAGACTCACCACCTTTGGTGTTTCATCATACACATCACTGGATGTGAGTGCCAAGGAGTGCTCTTTGTCTCAAATACTCTTTAAACTTTTCTCAAAGGTTCCACCAACATAGCACAAAACAGCCTATAGTGACCAGATCGTGACACTCCGACTGACTTTTAATATTGACCACATTTTATACTAATGAACTTCTTTGGGTCAAAAATATAAGAAAGAGTTATTTCCAGCAGAATTAGTTGTCAGTTGTGGTTTTCAAAAAGGAAACAGAACACAAAGCAAAGACACCTTTCCCTTCTACTCTCACAAACTGGTCATTATGGGTTAACTAATTCAAACATAGCTTAGGAGGGGAAGTGGTTTTGATTCAGTTCTGGATGAATCCATTTTCCCACTATTGGAACCCCAGTTCCTACTTCACTCAAAAAAGGCAGCAAAGATGGACTCTTCCAGTGAGTCCTAAAGAAGGGGTTTCTGACTTTAGCTTCTCATGTGTGTTTCTCCAAGTCAGGAAAAGAGCTCAGCCGTCCTCACATGCTGGTGCTTCCATTGCCTGAGAGCCTTCTTCTCTCCATCTGGAGGAGCTTGGTGGGCACTCTTCAGTAGACTGCCTGGGTCTCTGAGGAGGGCACCTGGACTTGCTAAGTGACTCAGTGGGCATGGCTGATGTAGGGCAGCCTGGAGCCTGTATGAGTGGACTACTGTGTCATTACAGTGCTGATGTGTTACCTACCTGCAGACTAGACTCATATAGTTGGATCTAGAATCAAAGGCAACGGGATTGAATTTGATGGTGTGGTAGCCCTGCCGTGAGGACAGGGAGCTGCCCTGGGGTCATTCTCTTACTGCGAAGATGGTGAGAAATCAGGTCTCTCTGTGCAGTACTGTGGTTCTCCTTCTTCCTCGCGATGCTTGGCTCCCGGTCCATGAGAGTGGAGCGAGCAGAAGTGGGAAACAAGAGTTCAGACGGCTGTGGATACGACGGAGTTAACTCTCTGGGAGATGACTTCAGGGAGACAACTCCACTTCATTCCAGGGTATATGGAATATATAGGTTTGGGAACGGTAGCTGGGGAATCACCGAATTTGCATTAAGCAGCTGCTCCTGTCATAAGGCTTCGTGTGCAGCAGCAAGGTCCTATAGCAGAGCTCCCAGTACAAGTCTTAGTTGCCCTATGTGCAGCAGGGGAAAAGCTTCTAGCAGGAACCATGCCAAAGGTCACACTAGAGATAAATCAGGCATCCAGACTTAGAGACAGCTTTCAGATACGGTCAGTCCTCCAGACCTAGAGACATCCAGATTAGGGCAAGTAGAGAGCAGGAAGTCTTACTGGGGAGGGAATCCCTCATGTTGACAATCTTGGAAAGAGCTGCCAGGCCATGATAGACCACAACCTCTGACCAACAAGGCCTCCCAACCCAGTACATTTCTGGTGATTGGCTACTCTGTGACATTTAATTCCTTGTGACTTCCACCTGCCTGAGAGAAATGGGCTGAAGGGCTGCTTCAGTGGTTGCTGAGGGAAGGACTCAGAATGTAAATAGGGAAGATCCAGGAAGACAACAGGGTCTTTCTGAATGACCAGAGCGAGCATAGCATTGTCTTGGGAAAGGCTGACCCCAGATGTTCAAACAAGTGTCCAAGGAAGGGAGTTTCCAGGAAATGGTGAGTTCCACACATAGACTTTGTGTCTGTTCCCTCAATCAGGAATTGCTCAACCCAGCACACCTTCAAACTCGGATTGCAGAGACAAGCTGGAGAGATGACTGTGTGACTCAAACTCAGACCTCCTGTTTTCCTCAGCCTCTGTGGGTTCCCTTTCTGCTGACTCAGCATATCTGGTTGCTTCACTGTGCTGTGTCCTAGCTCATCGCAGGAAACACAGCGCTTCTGGACCAACCTGGAGCAAGGAGAGTGGGTTTCCATGTTTCAGCCTCCTCTGCAGACTCCTCTGCTTTCTTACTCTCTAACCCCACCCTGCATCTTACCTCTATCCGAACATAGAGGAATATGGCAATGTCCAGTTGAAACCGACAAGACCCAACTTTGCTTTGAAATCCTGTAGACATTTGTGTGTTGAGTCATTTCTCTTCACTCATTGAGTAGAAGGAAGCCTTTGTACTGCCTGGTCTTGGAGGCAATGAGAACTGATTTTATTTGTGGACAGCAGCTCCACTTACATGGGAATCAGTTTGGAATTGCTTGTTCTGTTAATGGCAGCCGAGCCTGCCCAATTTCCACATGCACTGAAAAAGCCTATTTTGGTTTTACATTTTTATTTTCAGTTTCATTAATTAATGTTTTTAGAATATGGAGCCTGCCTTCTTCTTAAATGAGAAGGTCTTTTCCTTCTATACCATGCTCTCTCAGCTTGCCTGAGTTGATCCGTCTCATCCAGAGAACACAGACCTTGCCTCCCCAAGCTGGGAATTGATATCAGCTGCTCTTGGTGAATATGGCAACCTTTCAGATGTTTATAGGCATCTATGGAGACGAATGCCACATCGGGAGTGCAGCGCTTGGCTTCTAACCTGACTCCTCGCATGTTTATCATGCACACTGACAAAGCCCCACATCTCAGGAACGAACGCAGCCTGAACTTCCTCCCTAAACTCCCAACACACGCTTTCTGCCTTTGCTCTGTTTTCCCATTGATACTTACCACTATTTGACATACTATATATTTGACCAATTTTTCTTGCTTATTATTTGTTTCTCCAATGAACATAAAATCACAGTGCTATGAATTTTTGTCTCTATGCTGCAATATCCTCCATATCTTGAATAGTACTGCATGTATAGTAAATGATCAATGAATGTTCATTAGCTCCATGAATCCACCCCAATGAATGGATCCTTTTATGTACAATAATGTAGACTCAGTATACAACCAGGATAACCTTTAGTTGCCTCTGTATATCCTGGTGCTGTGCTGTTTTAAGTTGTATTTTTGCTGTCTTTGCCAGGATGAAAGGGTTTATCTATTTCTCCAGATATCTGGGGAAATCATATCCATCGCTATAAGGTAGCTCAGTGAGCAGCTCCCCTCAAGGGTCAGCTGTGCTTCCTTTTGCTGCTCTGGATACCCACAGCTCTGAGCTGAGCATGTGGTGGGTTCCCAACGATGTTGTCTAACTTAGTACTGACGTGGCTTGTCCTCTCGACTCATAAATTCTTGAGACATAACTGAGCCTGAGACTTAGGGTCATGGACTGAGTGTTGCAAATCCAAAGGCAAGTGCTAACTAACTAACCTGCCACAGCTTGTGTTGTGTAATGGGCAAGAATCGATGTCACATCACAAACAGCCACCAAACCTGCCACGCTATCCTCCCCAATAGGGTTACCAGCTCAGATCGGCAGCTTATGTTAGACCCAGTCAGAGATGGGTCCAGATTTTGTGGGCAAGCCTGAAGCTTAGGTAACTTGAGAAGACCCAGTCAAGGAAAATAATACAAATGTCCAGATCATAACTTTTAAGTCTAGACATGGTGGCATATGCCTTTGATCCCAGCATTTGGGATATAGAGGTAAATGAATCTCTGTGAGTTTCAGGCTAGCCTGGAGTACATAGAGAAGTTCAGGCCAGTCAGGACTACATAGTGAGATCCTGCTTCAAAAATAACAACAACAACAACAACAACAACAACAACAACAAAAACCTAAGAAAGCAAGCTTTTGAGGCACCTTCCAGGGCTTTGAAAATGAAGAAGCCTGAAGCTTAAGCTTCGTGGCATTCCTGCTGAGTTTGCTTTTCAGTCAGCTATGGTTTGAATAAGGGCGAAGTCTCCTAAAACATGCCAAAGGCTTGATCCTCATAGTGCTATTCGGAAGTGGGAACCTTATGAAAGACCCTTAACTAATTGGGGGTGTCCCATCAAAAGAGATTGTAGAACCCTGCCAGTCCCCCCTTTCTCTCTCCTATCTCATGATGTAAGCTGTTTGCTTTTCCAGGCACTACCTACCACTGGAATGACAGTCACAGGCAATCTGTACTTTGGGCTCGAGGTTGGAGTACTGATGGCCTGCAGTCCGTCAGTACCCATGTGTCTTCTAAGTTAATCCAAAGTTAGGTATAATGAAAAACAGCTATAAGCTCAGAACAGTTGACCCAGCAGTAATATCAGACTCTTGTGGAACTTAGTTGGATTAGCTGGCCGTGGTGTCTAGAGAGAACAGTGTGTGTAATCACTTTGATTTTCATCTGCAATGTCAGATTATGCAGATGTCTTGTCTGGCGCCCTCAGTGCTTGGCTCTGTGGTACACTTTAACTCTATGTAAGGTTGAGATGTCGGACACTTGATGGAGCTCTTGTGGGCTGTTGCGTTGACTAGGGTGTTATTTGAAGGCACATGCCTGCATTTTAGAGTTCTGAGTGAAGCAGAAGTTAAGATGCACACATTTCCAATGGTTGCTGATACAGGGGACCTGCAGGTGCGGTTGGAATATAGTTAGGACCCAAATAGAAATCAAACACAATGAACAAACATATCAAGGCACTTTGTGTTGCTTACAACAAACCCAAATCTGGAGCCTTAAACACAGGTCATCAAATGACCTAAAATGAAGTATGGGAAGTCTGAGGTGGATTAGTTTTCTGGGAGTAGCAATAATGGCCGTGGAGGTACTACACTGAGTTCTTGATAACATGTGGGCAGGTTATATGTTTCACAATTCTATGCAAAGCAAAGTAATCTAGCACAGTGGAGGAATGGCTGAATGGGTTTGTAGGAACATTAGGGGCGTACACAGTTGCTTTGAAAACAGAGGCCCTTTATTGGTGATTACCTGATACTTATAATGCAGATGGTTCACATTCTGTTTCCTTACCTATTGTACCACTTAGGCAATAGAGCTGAGCTTGTGTAATTGGGTTTGGAGACGTTTTTAAAAATACTAATACCCGGTCCCATACCAAGAGATTCTGACTTGTTTAGTCAGAGAAATGTCCTGCATCATAATGTTTAGAACCTCTTCAAATTATATATTGGTCTAGCTGGAACAAATATATGTGTGAGTACATGTATATGTGTGTGAGTGTGTTTTAAGCAGGCAAAATAACACAGCTTCACAGAGTTGAACAAATGCTACATTTAAAGAATGCAACACATCTTGCATCATTAAACAAAAGTTCCACAGCATAAACAAATGTATCACATCTTAAAATAATATGTTATAAGAGAGTGGTGCAAAAATCATCACAAATGATATCAGAACATTTCCACCAATCCTAGAAGCCTTGCAGCTGTTGGCAGTTCCTTCCCACCTGAAGAAACCAGTTTCTCTGAATTGCTAATATCTTTCCTGTCTCTATAAATTAATCCATTCTGGACATTTCATATAAACGAAACTCTGCACTATGTGACATTGGGTCTGGCTTCTTTCACTTAATATAATGTTTTGGAGGCTTTTCCATTTGTTTGTAGCATGTACCAGCCACTTGGTGCTTGTTATTGAAGAACAATAGTCTGTTGTGTGGATATACCATATTCCATTTATTCATCCATCTGCTCTTGAATTATTGCTACTCTTTGGCTACGATGAATGATACTGCCACCAACATTTGCACACAAGTTTTTGTGTGGATGTTTGTAGCTAGAGTTTTCCTGCCGGGCCCACAGTCAGGACAAATCTCTGTCACCCGCCAGTCCCACAGCCGCTCAGACCCAACCAAGTAAACACACAGACTTATATTGCTTACAAACTGTATGGCCGTGGCAGGCTTCTTGCTAACTATTCTTATATCTTAAATTAATTCATTTCTATAAATCTATACCTTGCCACATGGCTTGTGGCTTACCGGCATCTTCACATGCTGTTTGTCATGGTGGCAGCTGGCAGTGTCTCTTCAGCTTTCCACTTCCCAGAATTTTCTCCTCCTTGTCCCGCCTATATTTCTTCCTGCCTGACCACTGACCAATCAGTGTTTTATTCATTGACCAATAAGCAACATGTTTGACATACAGACCATCCCACAGCACTTCCCCTTTTCTTTTTTTTCAAAAAGGAAGATTTTAACATTAACATAGTAAAATTACATATAATTTGGGAATTTGGGCGTAGCTTCTCTTACTACTTCCTGTTGGAGGGGGGTGTTGTATCTTATGGGGACACAAAGAAAATTTTAGGATTATGGAGTAGTCCATGAGGCTGTATTGTCTGAGCCAGTTGCCTTCAAACTGTTCTGGATGTTGGATCATCTGGGCCATGGTGTCATCAGAGACCTTTCAGGAGGTCTTGGCTGGTCAAACCTGATGTATCTTAATCTGGAATAAATCCATAGCCTCTGGCTTTCTGTGGAAACAAAATCAGAGCCTCCTTTCCAAAGCAACATATCTTTACATCCAAATTTTGAAGTCAAGTTACCTTTAAAATATACATTTTGGAATAACTCAACAGCTTTTGTAATCAAATGTTTTTCTTCAGTTACGAATATCAAAGAGAACATAATCCAGATTCTCTGTGTGATAGGCATCTTTATGTGGCTTATTTTTTATATTACCTTGAGCCTATTGCTTTAAACTGCAGCATTCTAAGACTGAAACGGCACTATGGCTGCTGGCTCCGCCCACCTCAGATTCCCAACATGGCGGTGATACTTTTACCACCAGCTCTGGGAGCCTCCGTGGGTCTATGCTTCTACCAAAGCAGCGTGTAGCCCAGAAACCTCTTTTTTTTGTTTTGTACTAGCAAAGGCTAAATCCATCAAGCAGTTTAATGTGCCACTGGCAGACGCCTCATTCCCGCCATACTGCAGGTCGAGCACACACGCCAGGAACCCGCCATAGTGACTCAAACACGCAGGCTGTCACTAACTTGAAAGAGACAACTAGGAACTGTTTTTAGCTCCGTTTTAGTATCTTTTTTATCAGGTTTTAGGTGGAAACTCTTGCCCCACGTTGGGCGCCATTTGTAGCTAGAGTTTTCCTGCCGGGCCCACAGTCAGGACAAATCTCTGTCACCCGCCAGTCCCACAGCCGCTCAGACCCAACCAAGTAAACACACAGACTTATATTGCTTACAAACTGTATGGCCGTGGCAGGCTTCTTGCAGTGTCTCTTCAGCCTTCCACTTCCCAGAATTTTCTCCTCCTTGTCCCGCCTATATTTCTTCCTGCCTGACCACTGGCCAATCAGTGTTTTATTCATTGACCAATAAGCAACATGTTTGACATACAGACCATCCCACAGCAGATGTTTGTTTTCATTTCATTTTGAGTACATGTCTAAAGATTGAATTGTTGGGTTGTTTAATGGGGGTTTCGTGAGTGCCATTAATTGCTTGGGGTTATTTCTTCGTTTCCATCCCTTTTCCCTCTTGCACGTCAGTTTGGAAATTTCTGTTGACCGTCACTGGGCTCACTACTCCCCCCTCAGTTGTGCTGAGTCTACTGTGAATTCCGTGAAGGCATCCTCCGTCTCTGTCTGCTTTGGATGCCTAGTGTTTCTTCTTGATTCACTGCTTGGCCTATCTGCTTACAGTACCTACCTGATTGTGCATGTGTCTACTTCTCCCCTTAAAGCTCCTAGTACACTATTCATAGTTTAAATTCCCCATGTAGTAATTGTCATAGCTGAGTCTGATTCTGAGGCTCACTTTATCTGTTATGTATTATGTACTAAATTGTGTTCCAAATTCACAAATGTAAGTCCTAGCCCAACTATCCCCAAATATCACTGCATTGGGGTATAGGGTCTTCAAAGATTTAATAAAGGTTAAATAGAATAAAGGTTAAATAGGGTTATGTTGTGGATCTAATCCAGTGTGACTCATGCCCTTAAAAGATAGGACCTAGACACACACAGAGAGTTGACAGCATGATGCCAAAGCAAGCTGGTGGCCCCTTATAGTCAAGGGAAGGGGCCTCAGATGCAATCAAACCAAGCAATAAGTTGGCCTTTGACATCTCTTCTCCAGAACTATAAGAAAGCAATTTCCTTTTGTTTACATTGGAGCCTTTGGCATTTCATTTTGGCAGCCTGAGCAAACTAATGCAACCCCTCACACTGTTCTTGTCTTTTGGTAAACCTTGTAATAGTTTTTTGACTGAGATAATAGATATAAAGGTACTTAGCTAGGCCTCTAAGTGTAAAGATGTGTATTAATGTGGTTGGAATCCTGATTGTGTTTGGGGTGCACTATACTTACAGGAAACATGGGCCTCAGTTTCTCCTCTTGGCCCTGGTCTTCCCTAGCTACTCCTTGCAGAAATCCTGTGCCTTGCAGCCCTTCCTGCCATGACCACAACCACTGACTAGATCTCTGATTAAATGTGGTGTGGTGGTTGGAGAGGAGGGCCTGTGTCTTCCAATAGAAGGTAGTGTTTTAAGGACTCAGTCTCAGAGCTGTGGCCCTCACAAATGTTTCTCTGGGAACAGCTTCTTTTCCTGCCTGCCTCAAACTTCCTTGGTTGTAGCCTTTGGTTTCCTTGAATTCCTGATCTTTGTAGACTATTTCACTTTCCCTGGAGTCAGTTGTAAAACAGGAAGCTGAGCTGGGAAAGCACCACCACAGGAGGGATGCCTTTCTGGAAGCTGGTGAATATCTGGTCCGACTTTTTCCTTTAAAAGAATATCAAGCAAAGATGCTGGGCATATTCCACATCCTTCCTCTCCTCTCCTTATAAGAACCATAAAGCAATCTTTCTTCTGTCTCTACTGTGAGAACACAAGTGGTCCCTGGAAGTAAACCTCACAGAAGCATGGGGCCCTCCTAAGAATGTAGACCTTCAGAGCTCATCAAGTTCATTTCCAAGCCACTCTCATACTTCAGTCAGTAAGCAAAAGGAGCATTCAATGCTACCACTAAATGGTTCCAGTGACCTGCTCCATCTAAGCACACCTGGCCTCATCTCTCTGGATATACCATCTCTTCAGACTTGGGGCAGCCATTTGTCCTGCAGCTTGGTTTTGTAGTGTGTCTGAGTAACATTACTTAGTTTTAGTCTGCCCAGCTTTTTCTTGTGGTAAGCACAATGTGATAAATTCCAAGTTGATTATATGTTGGAGCTGTAACTTAAGTTTTCATGAGGTAGGTTGTTTATAATGATTCTGTTGATTCCATGAATCAATCTTAGGAAACAATATTCGGTCTTTGAGCCCACAAATGCGCAATAACTCTTCACTTATTTAGATCTTCTTTCATTTGTTGGTTTAAGTTACACTAGTATTTTTATAGTCTTTAGAATTCTCCACATATCATTTCATCCATGAATAAAAGCACTTTTATTTCTTCAGTGTAATCTGCATGGTTTCTATTTATTTCTTGCTTTATTGCATTTGCTGGAACCAACATTAATTTTTTGACTGTTTTTGTTTGTTTCTGTGATTGATTTCTAAACTGCCATAGCTAGCATTAACCATCAACTTGAGAGGACCTGGAAAAAAGAATATAAATTGAGTAATTGTCTTTAACAGATTGGTCTGTGGGCATGTCAGTGAGGGATTGTCTTAATTGTTGATGTTGGAGGACCCAGATCACTGTGGACAGTGTCATTCCCTGGGTAGAGTCCTGAGCAATAAAGGAAGCTAGCCTAGCATTCATGAATGAACCAGAGAGCAAACCAACAAGGAGTCTTCCTCTGTGGTTCCTACCTGGAGTCCATGCCCTGATTACCTTCAGTGATGGACTGTAGCTTATATGCTGAAATAATAAATCTGCCTCTCACTTAAGTTGCTTTTTGGTCAGAGTGTTTTTATGACAGGAGCAGAAAGGAAATCAGAACATGGGGCTTCTTGTATTGTCTGGACTTGAACATCTGGGCTCAAATGATTTTCCTTCCTTAGTAACTGGGACTAACATGCAAGCAAGCACATCTGGTTTCGGCCTCTATGTGCACTAAACAGGCTCCTTCAGGTCCTTGTTGGATGCGGGAGCTGGACACTGGTGATGATATAGATGGTGCTTATGTTTTTACAGTGATTATATAAACATATGACTGGCCCATGACGTCCACCCAACAGAATAATAGCACAAAGAGCTATTTATGTACACAGCCCATTGTCATGCAGACTTTGAAACCAGATCACTCACATCTGCACAGGTCTGTCAGTCATTGTGTAAGTTTGAACTGAAAGCATCTAGAATGACTTCCTTTTTTATTTATGCTCTTGTATGCACTCATGATGGGTTCAGACTGTCTCTTTGTTTTCTCGAAAGTATTCTTGTTGGGGATATATTTTCTATTTTCTTTTCAAAATGTTTAAAAACTCCTTATTTCATCCAAGACAATGAGTTGAAATTTAGGGGAAAAGAGATTAGATTCTTTAATGCATAATTTTAAATAAAATATTATCATTGCCTCTAATGGAAAATACAGCATTAGCAAACCAAGCTTAAGTTAATCACGATCTCAAGTCTTATTTTTAGATAAACATGTACACACACACACCCTCCTGGAATTAGAATTGTGGAGTTGAAAAGCTGCATTGTTCACTGGTATGATTGCAACCCTGAGACTGAACACCAGCTAAGGGCCATGATAGCTGGTGGCCCTTCTTGGGAAGGGGCCACAGAACAAGCTTGACCATACGTGGTACCTACTGTTGCTGATCATGTGTCTTCTCGGCACCTCCCAAGCAGACCCCACGGCCTTACTGCAGAAGCCTGGGCTGAGCTGCATTGCCAAGTCCTCTTTCTGTGTACAGACCTTTCCCATGCTCTACATAGATGATTCTCTTACTGATGCTGCTCCAAAAAGCTACACAGCAATTGATTGTGCCTCATGATGCTTAATCACTGTTTGATTACCTCACCATTCCATCTGTTCAGGGCCAGGAAGGTAGCTTGAGCAGGGGATAGGAAGCTGGCACACATCTACAGGGACAGCCACAGCTCAGCTCCTGCTGTGCATTGCTTGAAAAGGAATGAAACATTACAAGTGTCAGATTTTCTTTCTTTCTTTCTTTCTTTCTTTCTTTCTTTCTTTCTTTCTTTCTTTCTTTCTTTCTTTCCTTCTTTTTTTTTTTGGTTTTGTTTTTGGGTCTCTTTTTTTAAGAAATGCTGGAAATGTAGATATTTTTGAGAGATAGTCTGTTATTTAGACATTGAAAGTGAATACATATTCTTTATAAACACAGTTCTAGAGAAACACAGTTCTAGAGAAACAAAATCCTTCTGTGGGCCACACTTAGCTGTAGGTTGTTGGTGGTTTGACCTTGGATGTACTGTAATCACTGACAGTTGGAGTTGAGGATTGTTGGCGCTTAGATTTGCTAAGCTACCCCTCCAGGATGGCATTAAGAGATTCTGACTCTTCACTGCATCCCTTCCCCAGCCTTTTAATGCCTTTTGCTGGCCTCTTTCTAGTGAGTTATCTCCAGTTTTCTACTGCATTTGGCTACTTTTGTTTTCAGAGGGCAGTAACCCACACTCACAGATTTGGGAGACGTCTCACTGTGACTGCGTCAGGGGTACCAGCTCTGTTTCACAGATGATGCTGAAGTGTGAAAAAGAGAAGTGTCGAAGGGCTTTGCCCAGGCTCTCAGTTGCTGAGATGGAGACTCAGTTATGTGACCTAATTGCTGCCTCTTTGCCTTGATATTGTCACTAATTCCATATTAACTGCAACAGAGCTCAGGGAACCTGGGCTATGTAATTTGTATCCACTCTCACATCTGATCTGTGTCTGTGCACAACATACTCATCTCCTGTCTTCTCATCTTTGCAGGTACCAGCAGCATCCCCCTAGGTGGCAGATACGGCAGTGTGGGCATTAGAGAGAGGTGGGCTCAGGAGAAATTAGTAATCAAGGGGTTGATCTTGAGTTGGTCAGAAGTTGGCCTTGAAGGATCAGTGATTTCTTTTGCAGGCAGAAACCAGGGCCTTGTTGCAATGATGGGATCTCGTCAGAGGACACATTTACGTCTGTATTGAGAATAGGATTACATTTACAGTAAGATATTGATTTCTGTCAATTAAGTTAACGCCACGTGTACCCTGACATGCTTTCAGGATCTGCGAGAACATTCAGCCCTTTTTAAATGACTTATCTGCGCCGATAAAGCTGTAGGAAAGGCAAAGAAACTGATCTTTTGCCAATGTTTATATTACAAGCTAAAACGGAAAGTGCTGGCGAGAGCCGCATGTTGATTTTCTGTTTCAGAATCAGAAGCGGAACATCATGTAGACATTTTACTGTGGCACATCCCCGTAGAGTGGGAAAAGAACAGCCAGGGGACTCCTAAATACACCTGCCTCCTGGGGCTCTGAGGGAGAGGGATGGCGGGAGAGAGGATGCTGATGGAATGTGATGGTGAGAAACCAGAGAGAGGCTAAGAAGCACGGCTCCAATGCCCGCAGAGGCTAGTCTTGCTCTCTCCATCTGATTCTCGTTCTACTGGCTGGTTAGGGTCTAGCAGAACATGAGCTGACTATCTCACCTGTTTTCTTGCTGCTATTAAGAGCTGTACAGACAGTTGCCAGCTAACTACAGTGTTTTATATAGAGCGGCTCTCTCCAGCTTTTCATTTCCTAACTGAAACCCACCTTTTCCTAATTCAAATACAGCCTCCCTTTCACTTTTTTCCCCTGTATATTCGTACTCTGTAGAATTCTGCACCTAGGTACTGTGGTGTGTCCTCTTGTTAGAACTGGCTGTTTCCCCCTATTTAAGAATTTCTTTTTTCTCATTTTTACTAGCTTTTATGATATTTCACAGAATGTATTTTGATCATGGTTCCCCTTTTACCCACTTCTCCCAGATTCAGCCCCTCCTTACCCACCTACTTCATGTCCTCTTTTATTTTTTTA
>CABHPH010136687.1:0-10338 GCA_902168325.1 Peromyscus nudipes
GAAGAAGAAGAAGAAGAAGAAAAGTGTTTTTAAAAAGCACTAGTCTAGATGTTCTAATTGAACTCTTCCTCTAGACTAGTGATGCTCACATTGTGGGCAGATAGCTTGAGAATTGTTTACACCCAGGTTATGGGTCAGTTTCAGTTCCTAAGCTCACTACTGTGTGTAGTGGGCATTTTCATCAAACCTTGTTTGTGGTATTCTGCTGTATGTTCTGACAGGAGCCTCCTATGTCTTTGCAAACTGGTAGCTTATAGAGACACTGCTCTAGATAATTCCAAAAATCCTACCTCTACCCATTGCTCTGTTCTGTTTCTAACTGCTGGGTTTGCATTTGGGAATGAGTACATAGTACTGTCTGAGCAATCTCAACCCTACATTAACTCCTATGCTTTGAAGTGATGGCATCATCAAAGTCTTCAAGAACACCTCAGGGTACTTGTCAAAATTTATAACAATTGACTCATGACATTCAAAACTGAACTGACTTGAGCAGCATGGTTTGCTTGTTGTTGTTGTTTTTCTTCTTCTGTCTTTTAGAAACTCGTTCACAGCAGTGAGAAATTCCCAGGAATGCTTTTCTACTTTCTTTGTAGTATTAAGTAGCGAGGAGAGACTGTGTGAGATGGTCTTTGAGTATGGATTGCTGGCTCTGGGGTGGGGCCTGCTACACTACTGCGCTTCAACCAACTTCCCAGAGGATGTTGGTATTTTTGGTCAATTCAATTGGGTAGTAAGCACTTTGGAGCTGGTAATGCTTCAGAGATGTTGTGGATGAAACTGACAGGAAATTAGAATGTCAAGTCATGTTAGGTTGTGTTTTTATCGAAGTCATTAATAACAGATGGGTAAATAGAGCCTTGGAAATAATTTATGAAAAGTTGCTTTGGTATGATTTATTAGGATTTTACATCCATGTAAATGTAACTTTTAAAAATGTTTATTTGATAGATGAGAACACGGACATTGCTGAGAACCTCTATCAGAAAGTTAAGATTCTTTGTTGGGTTATGACAAGCCCTCAAAACCTAGAGAAAAAGGCCAAACATGTCAAAGCTACATGGGCCCAGCGTTGTAATAAAGTGTTGTTTATGAGTTCAGAAGAAAATGAAGACTTCCCTGCTGTGGGATTGAAAACCAAAGAAGGTAGAGAACAGCTCTACTGGAAAACAATTAAAGCTTTTCAGTATGTGCATGACCATTATTTAGAAGATGCTGATTGGTTTATGAAAGCCGATGATGACACTTATGTCATACTGGACAATCTAAGATGGCTGCTGTCAAGGTATAACCCTGAACAACCCATTTACTTCGGGAGGAGGTTTAAGCCGTATGTGAAGCAGGGCTACATGAGTGGAGGAGCAGGGTATGTGCTAAGCAAAGAAGCCTTGAGAAGGTTTGTTGATGCATTTAAAACAGAAAAATGTACGCATAGTTCCTCCATCGAAGACTTAGCACTGGGAAGGTGCATGGAAATTATAAATGTAGAAGCTGGAGATTCCAGAGATACCACTGGGAAAGAAACTTTCCACCCATTTGTACCAGAACACCACTTAATCAAAGGTTATCTACCAAAAACATTTTGGTACTGGAATTACAACTATTATCCTCCCGTAGAGGTAAGTCTAGACGTTGTTATTACTGTACAAATACTTGGGTCGGACTTCTGTTTACTTGAAAATAAAACAACAACAGACTAGTTAATATGCATATGTTTCATTAGTATCAATAACTGGAATCTTTTTTAATGTATAGACTGACAGTATAACAAAGCAGATGAGAATAGAGGCCCCAACCAGTCATTTAGTAGACATCTATTGATACTTCTGTATGCCAGTCACTAGCATGTGGAAGTCAGGACATCAAGTTCCAGTTTCTTTATGTTCTGTACAAAGAGCTACCGAATAAATAGGCACACTCATAAAGATGTGACTTCAGATAATGACAGGTGCTCCAGAGCCAGTGGGTTATGACCTGTTTGACAAACTTCTATCTCCGGAAGTATTTACTTAACAGTTCATAACTAGCAAAATTATAGTCATGAAGTAACAACAAAAATAATTTGATAGTTGGTGGGTCGCCACAACATGAAGAGCTGTATTAAAGGGTTGCAGCATTAGGAAGGTTGAGAACCACTACACAAAAAAAAATCAAGGAGACTGTGACCTGAAGTGGGGTAGGCTACCATACGGAGATGACCCTGAGCCAAACTTTGGGTAAGGCTAGCGAGTTGTGTGAAAATTTAAATAATGAGCCTTATAGTTATCAGGGGAGAAATTAAGGTTCAGAAAGACTAGGTTCAAATCCTATTCTTCCACTTCATAGTTGGGTGATCTTGATGTACAAGATTTGGCTAATCTTTGAGCCTCAGTTTCTTCATTTGTGAAATAGTTGTGATCTGCCCGTCATTTACTTGTAATTACAGTGTATTATAGCCTATGACAGTTTTTAATGATAAACATGGCTCTAGTTTGTATCTTAATGTACATTTCTCAGCGTTGTACCTGACTTCCATTGTCTTTATGAACTATCTCAAATGTGCGCATCTAACTTTACCAAGTATAACTCTGTTGACACATTTGTCTCAGATATTTTCAGAATAACATTCTTGTAGACAGTTGAGGCGTATGTGTCCTTCCAGTCTGGTTCTCTTATCTCTTTCCCCTAAACACTGCCAGAAATTAAATGTTACTCATCACCATGAGAGCTTTTATATTTTCCTACATGTTGATACAAACATAAATAAGTCAGCATTTGTTGTGGATTTTAAAATCAAATTATAGCACTTACATCTTCTTACAAAGTTCCATTTTTACATGTTGAGATATATTGACATTGCTATATCTCTCTGCTTCATTCATCTGAATATGCTATAATTAATTTGTTTTAGTGCTGATAGGAGAAAACCTCCATGCCTATTATAAGCACCACTACAGTAAATTACTCAATGAGGCTAGGATTATCAAACCTGGCATTTCAGATTCTGTTATTGATTAGCAATGCCTTTAGGAAGTCACTAGTTCTTTATGCTGTCTTTTCTGGCCCTAACATATAAATAGTACACTTCCGGGTACCACTCCAAGCCAGTATTTCCAAATGGTATACAACATTTTCTGTCTACTATTAGAAGACTTGATGTTCTGCTTTACGTTCTGAACCCTTCTCATATAAAAACACGTTCAAATTCACCATTACAGTCATGTGACAGATATACCCACATCCACAGGGTATCTCATAAAGAGTGTCAGATACTCCACACAGGCACAGCAGTAGCAAAGGGACACAAAGCTTGCCATTTTGTAAGCAGTGGAAGATCCTTCCTTCTTTTTAAGGGTACTTTTCAAAAAGGGCATGTTTACAAGAGCAAAATAAAGTATCTTCTACTTGAGTCATAATGGCTTTTAAATTGTAAGGGTTTTTTTTCCTTATAAAAATGTATTCCAATAGGCTGAAGATTCTAAAACAAAATGTGAGTATTGAAATTTATAAATCTTCTAAAATTTATCAGAAAGTTCTAAAACACCCAGCATGGAACCAAAATACCATTATTCAATTATCTTACAATAATTTTTCTCTTTGTGGTGTGAATTCCTTTTTTCAAAGTTTCTAAATGTACATATTTTTCTCTGTAATAATCACTAAGAATATGGATTTTAATTGTTGCTTTGTAGTTTGGGTTTAATTGTTTTGTTTTGGTCTCTATTCTTTTGTGTGAGAAAGGAGGCTGGCCTTGACCTGGCAGTGACGCTCCAGTGTCTGAGTGCTGTGATTTCAGAGTTGTGCCACTACCCTTGCTTACAAAATTGTTTATGTAGCAAGTTAAAACTTAAGCTAGGTTGATCAGAACGTGGAGTTCAGAAATGACAGAATCTAATTTACTCTGTATTTCAGGGTCTTTTTTTTTTTTTTTTTTTACATTAACTTTAGTCTGTGTGAAACATAGTCTGAGATGGAGAGCTCCTGACTTTTCCAAATTGTTATAGTATCATTTCTTAGACTTACATAGTACAACTTCATAGTATACCATAGCATCACCTGCAGGAGGGGCAGAGCCTAGGGTTCTAGTCCTGTGTGGTTCTTTGGGGATTTGGCCCATATTGTTTTGAACCTTTTACCTTTAAGATTTTTTTTGAACCATTAAGTATGTGTTGCTTTCCCTCTTTTTCTTTCTGAAAGTGTTTTGACAACTGTCATGTAGCTTTCTTTGCATATAACTCATTAATTTAATGAAAATGATATCTTTGCCCAGGAAGTTTTTGAATTGTTGGTGAAATGTATAGTTTCCCTCGGATTGTTGTATCTTTTGTTTGTCTGTTTTAGATTTTTTTTTTTGTGTGTGTGTGTGGGTGACTGTTTTGCTTGTGTATATGTCTGGTGCTTCAGGAGATCAGAAGAGGGTGTTGGATCCTCAAACTGAAGTTTTAGGTGATAGTGAACCACCATGTGTGTCGGTGCTAGGAACTGAACCTGGGTCCTCTGCAGGAGCAGCAGCACTCTGAACACTGGGCCCTCCCTCTGTCTCCAGGGGGCTACTCCTTAAAGATCCCCCACTTATTTAGTGTAGTTGGAACCATCTTACCTGGGCTTTTTACTTAACTGACATATGAAACTGTAGACAGTTTCTTTTCAGTACTGAACCTAAAGCATCACACATGCTAGGCACGTGCTCTACCACTGGGCTGTATCCTCAGCCCTCTGAGGACTTTTAAAACTAGCTTAGAATCTGCCTGTTGTAACATTGTTTATATCTGATGATTTTTTTTTTCACTTGAAACTCTTGCCACCTTCCAGTAGCTTGGAGTCACCTACAAGGGGCTACTTTGTTTTCTTTCTAATTTATAGTTCTTTTTTACTTACTGTATTTTATTTATAATGCTTAAGAACAATATTCTAGCCATCCACTTGAAAACGTCAGACAAATAAAGCCTTATTCTTTGTATAGCGACCCCTTTAATTTGAAGAAATCAAGAATTTTAAATGGTTAAGCACTAAATAATGTTAGAAAACACAGTTTTAGTTAAAGTGCTCTGGCAGTTTCAGGTTTGGTTTTAATTCTTGGGAACTGAGAGAACTGTTGGCGTCTTACACCATCTGATGGGTTAGGCCCCTCTGCTTTCTCCCTCAAGCTTTGATGCTTCAGTGTTATAACTAGTGTGAATGCGTGGAATGTGTGCTACTGTGCCGCTTATTAACAATGTCCAATTCTGTTATTTTTTAGGGTCCTGGTTGCTGTTCTGATATTGCAATTTCTTTTCACTATGTTGATTCTACAACTATGTATGAATTAGAATACCTCGTTTATCATCTTCGCCCATATGGTTATTTATATAGATATCAACCTGCCTTACCTGAGGATATACTAAAAGAAATTAATCAAGCAAACAAGAAAGAAGATACAAAATTAAAATTGGGCAACCCTTGAAAGCAGAACGCGAGTGGACTGAGGTTAAATGGTCTACATTGCACTGAAGGACGCCTGCCTTTCTGACAAAACCCTGAAATCCCATTGAGGAACTCATCTGAAGTGAACATTCCATATAGAAATTTTTCCAGTGGATGACTGTAATCTAAGCATTTAAAGAGCTGTGAAGTCTGTTAAAATGTGTTTTGATACAGTAATATATAAATATAACTATATATATGAAGAATTTGTGTTCTTCAAATGGTGACAGAAGAGCTAGAAAGACTGTCCCTGTTCCTGACAGTGTGTGTTGTTACTAAAGCTGGAGTGGTTCCATTTGTAATCACCTACTGCACCGCACCGATAGAACACAGTGCTGAACAGATCTGCCTTAAAGCTAGAAAGAAATACTGTTGCTCAATATACACTCTGCTCATGTGTATATGATACAAACCAGCCTCCCAATTGCCGAATGAAAACTTTTCTGTGATTATATTACTTATAATTGGCAGTGTTTCCTCAAGAAGAAGTAGAATAAGAATGACACTTACCCTGAAGTTCACTAATAAACCACATTTTCTGATTATTATGGGCCTTGACTGCATTATATGCTTAGTTCTATATATAATTAACCTTGTACCAAGTCCCCATTGTCCCCTTTCTAAATGTTTGACTCTTGAATAACGTTCTCACTATTAATGCTTATTTACTCAAAGCATTGGCAGCATTCTATAAAACATGCATTTAAAAGTATTCTGTTCCCAAATTCACCCTTTGTTAATTGTAGGTAACTTAATTAAATTTAATGCTATTTGGACAAGCTTTTCTTGTATTGGTACCACTCTCGGCAATTATTAATGACATTGTAAATCGATTGTTTCGAAGTCTTTCCAACTACATAATTATTGTTCCTTTTATTTTCATCCTGTGGAGATGAAATTTGTTGTGCCTTTCATAACTTACTTAAAGCACTTTTAAAATTAATTTTTATGTCTGATGTGCCTGTTAACACTGGCAACAATTTTTGAATGTGGCTTTTGGCCAGAATTAAGTAAAAACACTAGCAAGTAAAGAACACATCGACAAACTAAAACATCATATACTTTATTTATAAATAACAACTTACTTCATGCTGAATTCTTATTTGGAGATAATTATCTTGCCAGTGTAATTCCAACAGCAGAGTCCCATTCAAAACTGCCATCAGAAGGAATGTGTGTATCATTCCAACCCCAGTGGCTGCTCAGAGTTCCTGAGAGATAGAAAAACTTCTCTTTTTTTTCTTTCTTTCTTTTTTTTTTTTTTTGTCATCAGCAATATGGAGTGTAGAGAAGAATATTTTACAGATTTTCCATAAAATTATTTTTAATTGTGAATGATTTACATTTCTCATTATGTTAATTTTGTATGATTATTACACCATTGACTGTAGTTTGGCTGAATAATAAATCTAAATAATTTATGTTTATTGTGCCAAACCATAACCTCTATAGATGATATATTTTAAGGGATGTTTATTTCATTGGCTAGTTATGGATCACTGTCCACATGATGAAAATCAATCCAACTTTACAAATGACTTTGGTGTGAGTTGGTCTCATGGTAGTGCCATCTACTGGTACCCTAGGCATTCTAGTCTGTTCTTTGAACAGCTCTTTACCATGACTTGGACATGAATTCATCTGTGGCCTGTATGTGTTACTCTTCTTTACTAGCAGAGTGAATGATTTCTCTGAAAACCTTAACATTCATTCATAAGAAATCGTTGCAATGAATCCTGGGTTACAAAGTCAAGCAGCCTGGCTTTTAAGTTCCCCATCACGATTTATGTGACCTTGAATAATTCACTTAATCTTTCTGTGCCTGAATCTCCTCATCTAAAAATTAGGGATAATGATGCTACCTACCTCACAGGATATTAAATGAGGATTATATAAATGAATAGACATGAGATTATTAGAATGTTTTCTGGCCCAGTACAGGACATGGTTTTTAAGTATAAGGTTTTATTCTGTTACCTTGGAGTGTAAATAATTTGATTTAGATAAATGAAATGATCAAATCAGATCTGAAGGAAATACTTTGCATATTTCTAACAGTAAGTAATATGTAGTATTCATCTAGTGCCTGCTGTATTTCAGGTACTGCTCTTACTCTTTACATTTGTGTTAATCTTCACAAATTGGGTGTTATTCCCATATTGTAGATGAGGAGACTGAGGCTCAAAGAATTTTATAATGTTTCCACTGTCATAATGCTAGTAAGGAAGAAGGCTGGGATTTATAGTCCAAACCTGTGTGTTGTTTGTATTATGTCAGCTCTAGGATTAATTTCATATATGTGCGTATGTATGTATGTATGTATGTGTGGAATAATGAGACATGTATACACACACACAGACATGTATGAATACTATATACCATCTGGTACTTTTAGCCAGTAATAGTCCAAGTGGTCAGAGAGCTAAATTGGTATGGTGATTCTTAAGATGTGATTCTCTCACCCTTACCTGGAGTTTGAGATGGAGATCTCGTGTTAGTTTTTAGCATGAGGCCCTGGGGTATGCATTCATAAACCAGATGCCTTCTAGTGAGAGGTATTAAATTAACACTGCTGGCAGCTTGTTGGAACTTGCAGCCCCTCTCCACCCCTCCCAGATCACCTAAGTCAGAAACTCCAAGATAGGGGCTAGCAGTTTGGTTTAAAGAAGACCTGAAGGTTAGTCTCAACATAATCCTGTGTTGAGATCCATTGCCTGTTTACCTACTTGATTTTGGTGCAAATAGTCTTTGGAACACACTCAGGATTTCTGCCCAGGAGAGAGGCATTTTTCAAAGACTAAAACACATTTTAAATCAGTGTAGTCCAGGATCATACTGTATTAAAAGTAAAATGCTATAGCGTTTAAAGGGTCAGTGCATCATTGGTTTTGGCAAAATTCTTTGCTTCCCTATCAAAATCTATAATCCTCCAAGTTGAGTCATTTCACACTGAGCAAAAGGGTTCAGTAAGCACTAATATGTACATATGGATTCATGAAAACATATGTAAATTAATATCATGAAAAATGTCCACTAGTTGATAAAACTTTCCAGTAGAAGTAGTAAATGCTACTGTATAATACACCAAGTATTTTCTGCTAATTTAGACCATCCGCTTAGGTCTTGTCACTTTCAAAATCATTTTCCTATCCTATGATCTAATGAAGCAGGTATATGGTAGAGCACATTAAACAAGGTTTGGTGGTGATAATGGTTTATTTGCCATCTTTTAGATTAAGATCTCTGTCATGTGAATAATTGATTGTAGTGTGGTTTCAAGGCATAAGATTTAATAAAATCTTATGTTCTCTATTAATAATATGCTTATGTTTTGCTAGTGGGAAATTCATAGATACAAAGCAGGTTTTTGTCCCAGAGTTTGACTATTTGAACATATCTAAATTTCATAGATCAATTTGTTACTATAAAGGATGACAAAAATAATTCACTGACCAGTTCATATACTGTGTCTTGAATGTGGTAATTGGGTTTGAGCATTAAGTTTGCTAACTGGTTTTCATGGTTGTTTCTTGAGTTTGAAATTTTTACCCTCTTAGCCTGTCAAACTGTATTGCTAGATTGAGGCCCTGTTATACTTGAAAGACATCCTCACTTGGTTTGTCAGCTCCTACCTAGCTGTGTTCTTGGACTTTGAGTTCAGGAGGTCATTGTTCTTTGATACTTCCTTTCTGCTTAACTCCACTTTCTAACTCCTTATAGTGCTATCTCCTTGCAGTTTTTTTTTTTTTTTTTGGTGATCAGAATGTTTATCATTTGTGATGATTTTATGCCTACTACGTTTAGGTTTCCCATGAGGCTAAAAATACAACAGTAGTATCTGCCGGCTCTCAGGCCACTTACCCTAATTGAATGTGTGCAACCTATAGCAGTCCTACATTGTTAACTAAAGGAAGTAAAGTTATTTACCCTCCTCTTAAAAGAAAAGAAAAAACACATTGACTTCACTTCTCTTGGTTTGTAGTAGGCCTGATAGAAACATTTGTAGGAAATCTGGTAGATAAGCTGTGGTACATTTTACACTAATGTAACCTCTATTGATTAAAGATAACTTACAGTTGGTTATATATCAGAACTGTATTGAAATCTTAACAATGATTAAAATGAGAACTTCATACAGATTCAACTTAAAAGCAGCATTACAGTTGAATGTACTTTGTTTCAACTCCCTTACCTCCTAAGTTTTCAGTTACATTAGTTGAATTTGGGTAACTTTGCAGGGCGCTATAAATGAATGATCTACATGAAGTGTTTATTAGAGGGAAACTAACCTCACTGCTAAGCAGTGTGTTGTATTATACAGTGAATGTTCGTGTTTGGGAATTTAAAATTTATTTAAAGTAATAGTGTCAATGAAGGGTTTAAAAATGTCTGGTGACTTGCTTATTTTAAGTGATCACCATTAAGTCAGAAAAAAATGTATTTTTAAATGTTTTTTAAAGTGCCTTTTGAGAATTTTTAAACAGTGGATTCAAACAACTGCATAAAATAAATGACCATGTTCAAAATTGCTTTATCTGTGTATTTTTAACTGGTGTAAGGGGTAGATATCTTTTATGGATAGTTTTGGGGATTTTTCTATCAAAGCTTTTCTGTTTGTACAAGCTTTCATAATTGTTCTAGAATATTATGTAAGGCAACAGAGTATTCCACATGTGACTTAGAATGACGCACCTTAAAAATGAGATACTCTACTCACAGGCCTGGAGAGGAGGAAAGTGGGGGGAAGGAGGGGAGAGAGAGAGAGCAGGGAAGGAGAGGAGAAAGGGTGCTTTCCCGTCTGTCAGTTATTTTTAATCTTTCATGTGAACTGGGGAGTCCATTCATTCAATAAGTAATTATGCTGAGCATCAGCTGGAAATGCAGTGGTGAGTGGGA
>CABHPH010136688.1:0-20000 GCA_902168325.1 Peromyscus nudipes
TAGAAGCCTGCCCTGAGCTGCTCTCAGCTGCTTAAATAATCAGCAGAGGGTGAGGTGTTTTAAACTGTATTGTTGTAATTGAAGATGGTATGTACCTTTGACAGCTGACAGTGGCTGAGAGAAAAACAGCAGATACAGCTAATGCAGTAAAAAATTATGAAATGTTCAATTTTGTATTGCTTTGCTAAATATTGGTAAATTCTAATTCCTATCTACTGAGAGTAGCAGCACCAAGGGAAAAGTGTACTTCTGAGGTTTGGGGAGCTATGGAATGTACCATACCACAGGAGGACAACTTGTAGTACTAGGAATGAAACTTGGGTCATCAGGCATGATGCCAAGGGCTTTACCTGCTGGCCCTAGAATCTATATTCTTAAACATTGTAGTAAGTAGAAAGGGAAAGGTAGAAGGTACAAAGAATGTAGTAACATAAAACTCAGTGAGTAAATCATAGAGACAGCCTGGGGACAATAGCTGAGATCCAAGAGAAAAGGACAGGTGATGACCAGAGAGTCTATGTATGGAATTGGAAAGGAGACATTGTATCCATGTTCACAAATTTATACTACTCAAGGAGAAGACAGGATTGACATTTTGTAAAGTCAACCTATAAATGGAAGGTTTTCTCCCACCTGCCAGTTCCTGAATAATCACTCAGAGGCTTAATATTAATTATAAATGCTCGGCCAGTAGCTCAGGCTTATTACTAACTAGCTCTTACAATTAAATTAACCCATAATTCTTATCTATGTTTAGCCATGTGGCTTGGTACCTCTTCTCAGCACAACACTCTCATCTTGCTCCCTCTCTGTCTGCCTGGCGACTCCTGACTCTACCCTTCTTCCCAGCATTCCTAGTTTGATCACCCTGCCTATTCTTCCTGCCTGGCTACTGGCCAATCAACATTTTATTAAACCAATTCAAGTGACAGATCTTTACAGGGCACAAGAAGATTATTCCATAGCATTTCCTCCTTTTGTCTAATTAAAAAGGAAGGTTTTAATTTTAATATAGTAAAATTATAAACAACAAAAACAGTTATTAAGTAATAATTACAGTTACATTATCTAGTGCATTTGTATTTGACAAAATTAGAGAAAAATTTATTATCTATCTTGTTGAGTCTAAAGTTTCACATTTAGCTTTTTATCATAACTACAAAAACCTATAATTATACCTATCTAGTCTTCAACTCCATCAAAGACCCCAGAAGGGTAAAATGTTACCTAATGACAAGGACATCTCTCTGCCTGGACAGTCACTCAAAGTTCCTTTGTATCGTTGGGACATCCAACTCTGGCCTGTAGGCCTAGCATATCTGACAGACTTTGCTGTGAAGCAGGGAATTTTGAAGGACTGTCCTACCTTGTCTTGGCAAAGTTTGGCAGTTGCCTTTCTTGTGTCCTGACGATCCAGTTTGGACAGTAACTGTCAGCAATTGAGGCAAGGGCAGTTTCTCTACCCACATGGCTAGCTTTTGACATAAAGAAAACAAACTGTATATGGAGTTTCTTCAATGCCCATTATCCTCTTTGAAGTAATTGTTGCTGCTAGGAGCAGATGTGTATCATTGTCGAGAAAAGTCTAAGTTCTTTTAAAACATTTTAAATGCCATACTCTGTAGGTCTATGAAGTGTTTGAAGATTACCTTTCTATCTGAAATGTATCTCTGTGTGACCTTGAAAACCTAACTGACATGACTATAAGTTTGCTATTATAGATGACTATTACCTATACTTCTTAATTATATATTACATTTTTGTTTTGTTTTGTTTTTTTGTTTTTTGAGACAGGGTTTCTCTGTGTAGCTTTGTGACTTTCCTGGATCTCTCTCTGTAGACCAGGCTGGCTTCGAACTCACAGAGATCCGCCTGGCTCTGCCTCCCAAGTGCTGGGATTAAAGGCGTGCACCACCACCACCCGGCTATATATATATTACATTTTTAAGTTAGCTGCATAAATATAATACCCTAAACAAGAGTAGGAATATACATACAGTATAACAAAATTAACTTTAAATTTGTATCAATAAACCAAAATCCATACCAATGTAAAATATGTAAGACTAATAGTTGTTTTTTTGGATTAGATTCAGTAATCTACCCTTTTATCATTTTTTATTTCATTTTATTTTATTTTTATTTCTTTGGTTTTTCAAGACAGGGTTTCTCTGTAGCTGTGCACCCTGTCCTGGAAACTCTCTCTGTAGACCAGGCTGACCTGGAACTCACAGAGATCTGCCTGTCTCTGCCTCCTGAGTGCTGGAATTAAAAGCGTGCTCTACCACCACCCAGCTTATCCTGTGATTCTGTATCCGCTCTTTTTCTTTTCAGAACAAGATTCCTGAATCTAAAATCTCGTATTTAACTTTTTTCCTGACCATTCTCCATAACAACTTGTAACCAACCCCCCCCCAAACAATGATAAACATAATTTATTCTTGGGAATGTTGGCATAGTTCTCTAGACTACTTCCTGTCGATTGGGGGTACTAGTAATCTTTGGGGGACCCTAAGCAAATTTAGGATAGTTGTTAAGTCTTGCCTGTAGTATTCTGTGAGGTTTGATCATTTCAAGTCAGTAGCTTGAAGGTGTTTGGGATGCTGGATCATCTGGGCCATTTTTATTGGTGTCTGGTCTCCTTGTTCTGAAAATATATAAACTTTTAAAGGTAACATCATCTCTGTATTAATACAAATATACTGCATTGTACGTAAGCCAGTCAAAAATAATCTTTTGTTTTATGTTTGAGCAGGTAAAATATATGTTATGTATCTTGCAGTTATTTTAGGTTTATTTTTTTCCATGTCTGTAGCTAGGATTTCAGGGAGTCTTTCTCCATCAAACCTGATTTTCCTTAACCGAGGATGAATCTAGAGCCTGTCATTTCCTATGGAAATAAAAGCAGATCCTCTTTCCCAAAGTAACATATCTTTTGACTTAAATTTTAAACTATGTATTTTCCATCTTTACATGGCTTATTATATTTTTTATTACTCTATTTCTTTTTTAAGAACTTTCTCTACCCTTTTTCTTTTTTCTCTCCCAAGCCTACGTATATTTTTAAACACACTGTAACCAGCTTAGAGATTTTTTTTTTGTCTTTACTGTGTATCTGTAACCTTTTCTTTGTGCATGAGCAAAGCCCCAAATCTGTCATTCAGCAAGCTAGCGCTCGCAGCTCACGTCTAAAGACAGTAGCTGAGAACCACCTCTCTCCTGAGGCCCCTGGGAAAGACTGCCGAAACTGCCCTGCTGCTTAGCTCATGGCCACCGGCAGCCAGCTAGCTCTCTTGTAGACCGTTGTTGGAAGACGTGTCTCTGCGCTGCTGCTGGCATAAGACTGTGAGAGACTAGGAAGCCCAGTGTGGCTGTTTGTTTCCGTTTAGAACCTTTTTAAGCTTTCTCAGGTCTTAGGTGGAAATTCCTGCCCCTGTCTGCCAGCAACTCCCAAATACCCAGCAGCCGCTTCCCAAATAATTAACTCGGAGACTTATATTAATTATAAATGCTCGGTTGGGCAGTGGTGATTATCTCTCCCTTCTATTTATGGCTGTCTTGCATCAGGTAGTTTTACAAATAACATCAAAACTAGATTTCCAGTAAGTGAAATCTTTCAGAGAATGTTTTTTGCCCAGTGTAGTCAGTCACCTTGTAAGCCTGTCAAAAGGAGCACATTCACACGTGTGTTGATCTTAACAGTTTTCAGCAAAAGACAGTGAGGTATGCTAAGGCAAACGATTTTACAGTTTGAATAAAGATGCTGCATTATTGTGGGAATGACAAGTTATATACAACATCCAATCAGCAGCAGTTCCCCTTATTCTCAAAAGACAGAGTACAGAGAAAGGAAGCTGAGAGGAAATACAGCACGGTGTTAATACAGCTACTGGGACCTGGATCCAGGAAATTGTTGATTTTCTTTGACCTTTAATTTTCGGGTTCATTAAATGAGTGTGCTTTTATGATTTGGGAGTAAGCTACATGATTACTTGGAAGGAAGTAGTGAGGAGAATTCTTCTAGATATGGTAGCAAGCAGCAATGGCACTCTGCCTTGTCACTGATTCTTCTTCAACCCAAAAAATTTATAATCTGTAATGTCCACATACATTTGCTTGCATTCTTTAGTTCAGCTCTCCATTTGGAGGGTGGAGGGCGTGTAGAGAGAGCAGCTTGCTAGGTAGCCTTGGTTGTCCTTGGACCTCTCAACCTTCCAAATGTTGGGGTTACAGGTATGTGCCACCATGCCCAGCTATATTTGAACATTAAAATTCAGATCTTTTATCATATTAGTTTGGAACCCTTCACTGTTTCTCACACCCATATAATTCTTGAACCTAGCTGCATAGAACTAGGTACCTTAGAACTTCATCCTGAACTACCACAGCAATGCATGACTCATACAGGTAGAGTAGGTAGATTCAAAAGAAAGGAGAGAGACTTGGGAGGAGGTAAAGGTGAATGGACTGAAGAGAAGTGCCAAGTATGGTGTTGGATGGGTAGACTGACAAACTCAAACCTGTGTTATCCTAAAGTCATTTGCACACAATTGTATGTATTTTAGCGGTTAAAATTGGTACAAGGAAACACTGTCTGGCTGGATGTGGTGTGTGCCTTACTCTTGCACTCAAAAGGTAGAGGCCTGAGAAGCACCGTTTGGACCAGCGTGGACTACATTCTGAGACCTGATCTCAAAACCCATTTTGAAAAATTAGCCATCTTTTTTTTTCCTCGTCATTAACAACTTAACAACTTCATGTATCACAGAGTTGTTTAATGTTATGTCCTGCAAAATGCTTAAGACTGTAGTCCTTTCTGAGAAGTCGCTAGCAGTACATTTACATTTAGGGTATGTATAAACAACATCCCTTAACCAAGGTACATTCTGAGACATGGGGACTTAGGTGATTCTTCACTGTATAGGCATCATGGATCCTGTATTTACTGAAGCCTATATACAGAGTCTGTTACACAAGAAAGCTCTAAGTAGAAGAAAAAAATTATAATAGATGAAGCAGTCACATATGGTATCAATATCAAGTGTTTTCATTTATATATTAACTACTGTCCTTTATGTGGCTGGCTGTATTCGTTTACACCGGCTCCTGCACCCAGTTGCCTACGTACTCGCTTAGGATGATAGGAAGTTTTTAGTCTCCTCAGACTTTTGGGAGTCATGTATGCAGCCATACATGCCATCTGTCATTGACCAGCACATTATATACATTATTGTATAGCACATAAAATCTTTTCAATTAGTAACATAATAGAATCTCAAATTTTGAACATAATAAGAAATGTTCCTTTTGACAGTCTATATCATTCCAATTGTATTTGTTTCATGTGAGTGAAATATTATTTGGAGTACTTAAAATTTAAATGGATATCTTGATTTCAAGTTTCATAGTAAGTTTTATTGGTATTTATATATCTGAATATGAATAGAAATGAAATTTGTAATCTGTGACTTTTTAAGATTGTCTTTTATAATTCAGTAATTATATTCTTCATTAAATCTGCTTTTAAATATCAGACATTTCCTGAAATGATGTTAATTTGAGATACTGGATATATAATACACATTAAAAATCGATTCAGGGCTAGAAAGATGGCTCAGCATTTAAAAACATTTGCTGATTTTGTAGACGACTTTGTTCTCTTCCCAGCACCCACACGGCAGCTCACAACCATATGTAACTCCAGTTCCAGAGGATCCAATATCCTCTTCTGACCTGGGGGCACCAAGCACATGGATGATACATGTATATGTTTACAGGCAAAATACTCATACACAGAAAAATAAGTCAGTTTTTAAAAATACTTTTTAATTTATTCCAACATACACACAGTTACACAATAGCCAAAAATAGAATCCAGTGCCCTCTGCTGGACACTGCAGGTACCTGAATACATGTTTGCACACCCATACACACACACACACACACACACACACACACACACACACACTCAAGACAAAAATAAAATTTTAAAAAAAAAAAAAAAAGCTGTGGCCAAGATTTCTTAGCAGTTTTTTAGATCTGTTGTATAAACATGATTTAAAGAGTTTATCTTCGTGTCAGATAATTTTGCCTTTTCTTTGTCTAGGTGGTTCCAGACTCCCTCCCAGGTGTTCTACCACGCAGCTACTGAACATGGAGGGAAGGACGTGTACCCGGGGCAGTGTCTCTGGGAAGGTTGTGAGCCTTTCCAGCGCCAGAGGTTCTCCTTCATCACCCACTTACAGGTGCACTTTCTAGATCCCGTTCGCTTAGTAGCCCATCTGGTCGAGGTAGAGATTATAATGTATATCTTTTCTTTTCTCCTTAAGGATAAGCACTGTTCAAAGGATGCTCTGCTGGCAGGATTAAAACAAGATGAACCAGGACAAGTGGCAAATCAAAAATCTTCTACCAAGTAAAGAAAATTAGTTTCCTTCCTATCAAGCGTAAAGAACAAGTAGTCCCTCCAGTGGTCAGGGCCTGTCTCCCATTCCTGGCACTGAGAAAAAGTAGAAAACTAGGCAGAATACAAGACCAACAAAAAGAAACAGCGTACGGGAAATCCACAACCTGTGTTCTGACCCAGCTCTCACTGCCACGCTATGAGATTCTGCTCAAACTACGTAAATTCTCTCCACGTGTATCTCTGTCGGTGTCTGTTTGCATAGCACTTGCACTGTGTGGTCTATAAAGCAGCCCTAGCTTTGGAAACAAGTGATTAGGCAGACAGATAATAGAGGAGGGAGGTCTTTTTTTTTTTTTTTTTTTTTTTTTAAGGGAGTGAACATGTATTTGACAATGGCAAAGAGATATCTTTCTATCTTCACATACATGCACACCTATAAACATATATTCTGGCTTACATATGAAGAATACATACATACACACACACACACATATATAGCTGGGAATTGAACTCGGACCTCTGGAAGAGCAGCCAAGCACTGAGCCATCTCTCCAGCCCCCTCTACATTATATTTTTAATATTCAGAATTTATGTTGAAAAAGTCAGAACTCTCCCTAGTTTACAGGTTTCAGAAGAAACACGGTTAGAAAGCCTCCACCAGTGCCATTTGCACTGCTGCCTCCAGCTCAGCAGGTGGTACAGCTGCTCTGTTGGGCCCCAGAAACTAGCAGTGCTTTAAGTGGGAGTTTACACTGCAGGCTCTCTGCAGTCCTTCGGTCCTGTGTCTGTAGTAAGACTAGTGGAACTTTGTTCACAGCTCCTTTGCGTTGCAAGGACTGGTTGAAAGGAAGAGTGCTAAGAAAGCACCGTGAACGCTGTCCTTAGCACAGGTTGAAATGCACGGGGCAGCTTTCTTCCTGATCTAAAATTGCAGGCTCTTTTCTTCCTGGCAGACAGCTTCACAGTGCTTAAAGATGAGAACCCTACAGCTTTGGTACTGTGCTAAGTCACTGTCACTGCCCCTCACCCGGCATAGTAACGTGAGAGATGGACCACGCCGTACAGTGCTGTTGAGTAGGTGTAGTGCTGCTTTCTGTGATGCCTGCGGGCAGAGGGATGGAATGGTCCAGGGGAGGTTGAGCTACATTGTAAGACCCTGTCAAAAAGAAAGGGAGAGGCTGGGAAATTCAAGCCCTAAAGCAGAGAGCTGTTTGTGTAGGCTGGCAGAGGGGTCGGGTCACAGTTGTCTGTCTAGCAGTTAACATTGTTTGTCTGTCTGATCAATTTAGGCAGCCAGCTTTAGGGGGCACAGGCTCAGCTCCTAGAGCACAGAAGGCCATTGCGAGTCACCCCAGTGCTGCACTCATGGCTCTTAGGAGAGGCTCAAGGAACCTTGTCTTCCGGGACTTTACAGTAAGTACACCTTAAAACGCTTGTCCTTAAAGGTGTGGCCCTGTGTGATTTAGATCTTTATTCTTTTTTTTATATTCTCCATTCTTTTTAAGGATGAAAAAGAGGGACCAATAACTAAACACATCCGACTAACAGCTGCCTTAATATTAAAAAATATTGGTAAATATTCAGAGTGTGGGCGCAGGTGAGTAATCTGTTTCCATAACCAAAGTAAATTTATTGTATTTTTATGTGTGAGTTAATGACATTACCTATCGCTTAGTTGATTGATTTGTGAATGTGTCCAAAAGCTAATGGTAAGGCCAGGCCATCATGGTCTCTCCAAAGTCAAAAATAAAGTTGAAAGAACAGAAAACAAGCCGTAACTTGTTTTATTTTCAATTTTCTTTCTGGCCATAGCATTTAAAGAAGAAAAAAAAAAGTTCTTCTGAGGAAGAAACCTGAGTGGTTATTGGGGAAAAGAGGGAATTGGCCATTTGCATCACGTGGAATCAATTCAGTTCCATTTGACAGTTGGTGATTTTAATAAGCCTATCAATGAATATTAGGAGTCACTAATACTTTTGATGATTATAATTACTTTCTAGTGGACTTAAGCAAGCACATAATCTGTATTATAATTTTTTCTTTTTGGTGTTTTCGAGACAGGGTTTCTCTGTGTAGCTTTGGAACCTGTCCTGGAACTCGCTTTGTAGATCAGGCTGGCTTCAAACTCACAGAGATCTGCCAGCCTCTGCCTCCCAATTGCTGAGATTAAAGGGGTGTGCCACCACCACTCAGCAGTAGATATATTTTTAAAGTATGAATGACTCTTTACCCTTGTGAGAATATGTCCTGCTATATCCTCTTAAAGCAGTGGTTCTCAGCCTTCCTAATGCTGTGACCCTTGAATACAGTTCCTCATGTGGTAGTGACCCCAACCATAACATTATTTCGTTGCTATTCCATAACTGATTTTGCTGCTGTTATGAGTCATAATACTGCTCTGCATGTCTCCCTTCAGCCCATCTTCCTTCCACTCCCATAGCCTCAACTGAGCAGCCTAGAAGCTGTCAGTGTGCCTCTAATGTATTAGGTGTATCTCCTACAAATGCCTTCTGTCTACATTCAATCCAATTGTTTTAGGTATTATAATATTTAAAGTAGATTTTCAAAGCATAAAAAATTGTGGAATTAGAAAAGAAGATAATTGTACTGTATCAGCTTTTAAAATTTTTGTAAGTGATAACTTCTTAAAGTTAAAATATAACTAGATCATTTCTCTCCTTCCATTTCCTCCATCCAACTCCTCCATGTCTTTCCCTGCCCTCTTCCCTCCCACATTCTTAGCCTCATTTTCTGTAATTGCTATTGCTACACACACATAGAATATTCTCTCTCTCTCTCTCTCTCTCTCTCTCTCACACACACACACACACACACACACACACACACACACACACACACACACAGAGTTATGTTACTTATATATACATGATTTCAGGGCTGATGACTTGGTACTAGATAACCAATGAAGGGGGTTCATCCTTGGGGAAGACTATTTTTCCCTCTCTCAACAAGCAGTCTATAGTTGCCTATAGTTCTTTGTCTGTGGGTAGAGCACACTTGGATGTCTATTGGTATTGTACTTGTTCAGGTCCAGTTTAGGCAGCCATGTTGTTGGACTTCATGGCTATAGCTTCCCTGTCATTTCTTGGAGACACAGTCTCACAGCACACTTCCTGTTCCTTGTCTCTAAATATCATTCTGCCTCTCTTCAGTGATTCCTGAGCTAGAACTGTATTTATCTCTGGGTATAAGTATTTAGAATGCAATTAGAAATTACCCTGATTTAGTGGAGTTGTAGTAATAGGTTCTGTTCTAAGATTTATGACCCCAGTAGGCCCAGATAGTTGGTTATAGGTGGAGTGTTCCTGTCCTGCAGCCACACTCAAATAATCACTTAGAGGCTTAATATTAATTACAAATGCTTATTACCTTATTTCTACATGTCCTGCTTCCTCAGCAGCTGGCTGGTGTCTCCTCTGACTCCACCCTTCTTCCTCCCAGCATTCTCATTTTGGCTGTCCTGCCTAATACTTTTTGCCTGACTGCTGGCCAATCAGTGTTTAATTAAACATTTCAAGTGACAGATCTTTACAGTGTACAGTGGGAATATTCCAGAGCAGTTGATGGTTCCAGCACCAGGCATGGTTCCCTCCTCTTGAGTAGGCCTTCAATCCAATTAGAGAGATATTGGGTACTGCCAAGGTACATGGCACTATTCCCTTAGGAATACCTGCCATGCTGTCATTATTGTGGTTCAGAGGCATCACAGCCATGCAGGACTAACGGTTGCTTTCTCTCCCTTGGGCCCTTACATTGTACGCTCCAGTGCTGTGGAAGTTGGTCCCCCAGGAGGAGACTTTAAGGTCAGATCCCGTTCAGATCCTCAAATCCAACCAAAATCCCCATGTCATTCTTCTTAGAAACAGAAAAAACTATCCCTAGACACTCATATGTAGAAGAATGAAATTAGACCTCTGCATGGGCCAAAGACCTACATTTGAAACAGTGGAAGGGCTGGAATGAAGAGTAGACGGTAATCTACAGTATACAGGTGTAGAAAGGGCCTCCGTGACTAGGACCCCATATGCTCAGGAGCTAAGGCCAACAATTGACAAGTGTGACCTCATAAAACCAAAATCTCCTTCACAGCTAAGGACAAAACCAATCGAGTACAGAAGAAGCCCACAGAAGTAGGAAAGGAAGTTTCCCAGCTATACATCCAGAATATAGAAAGAACTGGAAAAAAAAAGTTTTAAGTCAATAAAACGAATGACTCATTCAGAAAATAAGCTATAAATCTGAGCAGATTCTCAAAAGGAAATATAAAAATGACTAAATAAAATCTTTTTTAAAAATGCCCATTGCCCCAGCTTTTAGAGAAAGGCAAATCAAAATAATTTTGAGATTTCCTCTTACCCAAGTCAGAGTGACAAAGATGGAACAAAACAACAGACAGCAAATGCTGGAGGGATGTGGGGGAAGGGAGCCCCGTTCACTGTTGGTTGGACTGCAGACTGGTGCAGCCACTGTGGAAGTCAGTATGGACAATTCAAAATGCCAAAGCAATACCATATCCCTCAGCTGTACCACTGGTGCTTTTGCCCAGGGACGCCACACTCCTCTCCAGACACTCGCTGTGCCCTGTGCACTGCTGCTCCGTTCCCAGGAGTTAGCAAATGGAAACAGCCTGAGTGTCCTCCAGCTAACACCTGGACACCAAATGGAGTTTTCGCTATGGAATACTATTAAGCTGTAACGGAAAATGAAATTAGCACATAAATGGATGGAACAAGAAAATGTATTGAATGAATTAACAGAGACCTAGTAAGACAAATTTTGCAGGAATAATTTTTTTGTTAATGTGCAACATGAAAAATATCAAGTTGGTTTTGTGACGGGGGTGTGTTTGGTTTGAGCACTCATAATATTTAAGTAGTGATTTTTTTAGTGTTAAGGCTTAACAGGCCCTCTCGGAATACCAGTGTCTTCGGTACGTTCACACTGTGTTCTTCCTCCGTCCTCACTGTCCTTTCCCACCCCTGTTTCTTCACTGTAGTCTGCTTTGCAGCCACAGAAAAACTAATGCAAGTTCCTACTCACATCAGATCTTTGTCTTCACCTCTCAGCTTTTGTTCCAGTGTCCTGCTGTCCTTCCTGTCAGTATGCCCTTCCAGTGTTTCTGCTCTCTCTGTGATTCTCCTCAGATGAGCACTGCTTTCTATAGCCTTTTTTTCTTTTTTTTTTTCTTTTATGTGTATGGCCGTTTTGCCTGCAGGTATCTGTGCACTGTATGCAGTACCCACAGAAGCCAGAAGAGGGTGTTGGGTCTTCTGGAACTGGAGTTATAATGGTTGTGAGCTGCCATGTGGTGCTGGGAATTGAATTCACGGAGCCTGCTGTCGCTCCAGTCCCTGTAGCCTTTCTTATGCTGCATTTTCTTTTCCCACAGGGTTTGTTGTTCTCTGTTTCTCTAGGCTGCCTGTCTTTTGACATTTCATCTCTGTTCTGTACACAGTTTTAATGTCTCTCTTTCTCTACTAAGCCATGTTCAGACTGTACTCTTTCCAGCATGCACTTTAGAATACTGCCCAAACACAGCCTAAGAAATGTACATCCAGGGTTACCACTCCCATTCCTGATGTCTTCCTCAGACCTGCAACTGCTCCGCATTACCCTGTGTCCCTGCTACTGCATGGAGCTCATTGAAGGCAGAGATTAGGTGTTTGTTTCACTTGTTGCTTTGCGGTGACATCATTCAGTAAGTATGCAGTAGACAGAAGGAAGGAAGGGAGTGGCAAGTTCCTTTCCTGCCAGAGATCTGATTGGAGTTTGTACAGTGAATTAGAATTCCCAAGGTAACTTCCTTAGGGCTTTCCTTCACGTTCTGGTTACATGTTTGGGCTTGGATGGCAAAACCCGTTTCTCTGGCTATAAGTCACAGAGCCAGAAGTTAGGACTTTGCCCTGTCTGCTTTCTGTTGTCTTCTTGCTTAGTGTGGAGGCTCTGGTCTTCCAGATGTGCGCTGGTATGTCAGTTCTTAGGATCTTGGAATAGTGGCATCCTAAAAATGCCAGCCACCATCAGGGAAGATTCTGAAGGGTACATCAGGGGGTTGCAAGTATGAAGCCAGCGAAGATTCACGATGAGACCTTGTCTTAAAGCAGTCCGCCAAGTTCTTCACATGATACCCATCCCCAGTGTGTCCCTCTGGTGACCATCCCCCCCAGTGTGTCCCTCTGGTGAACACTCCCCCCAGTGTGTCCCTCTGGTGAACACCCCCCCCCCCCAGTGTGTCCCTCTGGTGACCATCCCCCCAGTGTGTGCCTCTGGTGAACATCCCCGTGCTGGGAACTTACTGTGTTTGAAAATACTGATAATCACGAATCCTAGTACCTGAAGGAGAATGTAAAGAATCCCTTTGCTAATGGAATAATAATAAAACATAGTTCTATTTTTAATAAGAACATTTAGCTTAAAAGGTAGATATTATTAGTATACCTTTACTTCTATGTACAGTACCCTGCACGTGGAAAATGCTAGGGTTTTTGTAGGGTGTTTTTTGTTTTAATGTCAGGATCTGATAATTTGAATAATGCATATGATTATTATTATTGTTATTATTTAAACTCTTACAAAATTATTATTAAACTCTAATTGACTTTCTGCTCTGGAGAAGTCTCAAGATTTGTTTCCTTTTGATAACTATATAATACTTGGATCTTGTTTGAAAATCAACTAGTGCTTTTTAAGCATTTTTACAATTGTTTTATCTTATATGTGTGGGTGTTTGCTTTCATATACGTATATATGTTCACCACATGCATGCCTGCTATCAGTGGCGGTCAGAACAAAGCGTCAGGTCCCCTGGAACTGCAGTGATAGATTGTTGTGAGCCACCATGTGTGCTGGGAACCAAATTTGGATCCTTTTCAAGTTCAAGAAAGCTGTAACCTGCTGAGCCATCTCTGTAGACCCCAATAGTCCTTTTGAATACATTAATCATGAGCAAAGGGAAATTAAGAAAGCATCCCATTTAACAATATCAAAATACTTATGAACTAGCTGAATCAGAAGATTCATATGTTGAAATAATAAAAGATTGCTGAGAATTTAATGAGAGGACAGCCCGTGTTCAATGGGCCAAAGGTCAGGTGCCAGTACAGGGCCTGGAGAAATAGCTCAGTGGTTAAGAGTACTGGCTGCGCTTCCAGAGGACCCAGGTTCAATTCCCAGCACCCACATGGAGCTCACAACTGTCTGTAACTCCAGTTCCAAGAGATCCAGTGCCCTCTTCTGGCACACATGTGGCATATAGACATTCTTGCAGACAAAACACTCAGTATACATTTGTTTTTAATTAATTTTTTTTTAAGATTCCCCTATCAAAATAATCTTGACAAAGAACAAAGTCAGAATGCTAATAGTAACTCCCTGGCTTTAGAACTTGCTACACAGCTACAATGCCTGTGCTCCTGGTATGAAGACAGTTAGCCTGAGGAACAGAAGAGAGACCCCAGAGTGGACCTTCCCATACACAGCTGAAAGATCTTTAAGAAGGCCACCAGTTTCTGTGTCATGCTGTTTCCAGCAAATGATGCTGGGAAAACTAGACTTAGATCTGCAGAAGAAATTGAACAGCTGTTATTGCCATATATCTCTTAGCTCAAAACAGATCACTGAGTTGCATAAATGAGCTAAAACTTCTAACAGATTAGAAGCCAACACGAGGCAAAGGCTTCCTGTCATTGGACGGAGAAGTGATTTCTTGGTGTACTACCAGAAGTGGAGCAGACAGAATCTAGACGAACTAGACTGCAGCAGAACTAAAACTTGCACATCAAATGACATTGACCACAGTAAATGGCAAATCAGAGAGGAAGAGAAAATAATTGAAAAATCACACATGTGGTGAGGGATCCTTATTGAAACCATACACAGAAGTCCTAGCTGCTGTGGAGACCCACATCCACTAGCTCTTCAAGGAGAGAGAAACTGGAGTGTAGACTTAAACTGGGGTGCTGCTGAGCCTTTAGAAAGGAGAAAGTGATAATGCAGGCCACAGCTGTGAGCCTGGAGGAGGGCCTCTGAGTGAGTAAGCCAGGCACAAGAGGACCAGTGTCCCAGTTCTGTAGTTTCTACCAGAGCAAGTACAGACAGACCAGTAAAGGCAGTGGTTCTTGACCATGCCCACAACACCACTGCAAACCTGGCTCCAAAATATTTCACATTACGATTCCTAACAGTACCCAAATTTCATGGTATAGTAGCAACAGAAATGATTATGTTGGGGGGTCATCACAACAGGAGGAACTGTATTAAAGGGTCACAGCGTTAGGAAGGTTGAGAACCAACCACTGAATTATGTGAGTTGAGGAGTGGGAAGTTGTTCTTTCCTGGGTATAGGATGGTGTGTTGTGAAATAAAGAGGACTGCGGATGGTAATGATGGTCACACTGCAGGATCAATGGACTTGATGTTACGTTCATATTGTACGTTTTCATAAAAATGAGAACGGTCAAAAACAACAAAAGGGTCTTGGATAGAAAGGGGAATGACAGCTAATGGGCTTGGGTTCTGTTTGCAGTGAGCAGAATACTCTGTGGTGTAACCATGCTTGCACAATTACCAGTGAATTGTTTCTAAGCATGTAAGCTGTATGGTGGTAAAGTACATGTCAGCAGAATTGAGGAATCCAAGTCATTAGAAAGCTTCCAAGACAGGCCCACGTCTCCTCCCCGCCTCTGCCTTGGTAGCTTTCATAAGTTTAAACAGATTCTTATGATATTTTCCTAATGTTTCTTAAGAATATGCCTGTGGAGCCAGGTGGTGGTGGCGCCTTCCTTTAATCCCAGCACTTGGGAGGTAGAGGCAGGCGGGCCTCAGAGTCCTACCAAAGCCAGCCTGGTCTGTATAGCAAGTTCCGGGATAGTCAGGGCTACACAGATAAACACTGTCTCCCCCCTCCCCCCCCAAAAAAGGGGGTGGATTGTGTTATTCCGCCCTAACCTGTGTTCTTTTGTCTGATACCAAATTCAGATTGGGAGTGTTTTTGCTACAGTGTTAGGGTCCAGTGGCATTCGAGGTCACATTTCTCTGCATGTGATCTATTTTTCCACTCACAGGTTTTAATATATGTCTGGCTTTCTAAAGTGTAATGACTGTGCTATCTTACAGGTTGTTTTAACCGTTACCAAAACAACTGTACATACTAATGGGTGTTCTGTGATGCTTTGACACACACACATTGTATAATGTGTAAAGCCTGTCTTCATCCTTTTACCTTTGTTTGTTTGTTTGTTTTGTGGTGAAAGCATTCAGATCCCTTTCTTGTACGTCTTCGAAGTCTACAGCAGTCACCTTCCACTCCGTGCAGTAGCACACCATAGCCTCTGGCTCCGAACAGTGCCTTAGTGCTCACTGATGAACCTTTCTCCAGTTTCCCTCCTCTACCCTCTTTAGACCCTGCTAAGTACCATCTAGTCAGTTTGATTAAGGTCAGCCTTCGGCCCTTCTGTGCCTTGCTGCTCTCATGCAGCATAGGGAATGGCCGTGAACTCTAGACACACTCGGCAGGAACTCTTCGTTGATGGACACTTCAGATGCTTCCAGTTCTTGCTCTTGTGAATGGTGCTGCAGTAAATATGGCAGAGGGATTTAATTTTGTTAGCTTTTCATTAGTGCGGATATACAGAGCAAGTTGCAAGCCAGTGCCAGGGCTACATAATGAGACCCTGGAGGAAGGAAAGGATGGAAGGAAGGAAACAAAGAAAAAGAAAAAGATTGCCTTTGGAACTGTGAGTGGGGCCAGAGAGATGGCTCAGCCGCTAAAGAGCACTGGCTGCTCTTCCAAAGAACATGGCTTCAGTTTCCAGCACCCACATGGTAGCTCACAACTGTGTGTAACTCCAGTTCCAGTGAGCATCTTCTGAGTGGGAGCATGTGACGGAGGCTACTCATCCCATGACCTTACTTCCTCCGGCTCAGGGCCACCAACCAACCCTTATGTACACAGCCCCAATGACATGGTCAGAGTACTAGTGCGTTAATGGATAGTCAATAGATAACGTCACAAACTGCTGTCCCAAAGCTCAGGCCCTCCACAGAACAGCCTTTTGGACACCACTTGACATCTAGACCACAACAGTTGCCTGCTCTGCATACTGAGGAGCGTTGCTGGGACCTGTGGGCTTCTGCATTGACTTTTTTGAAGTGTCACTATTTCCTTGGCATGTGCTGATTTACATTCCCACCAGCAGTGTGCATGGCTTGTCTTTTGATAATAAAATAGCCATTGGTGTTGGAGGCAGTATCATGGTTTTCTTCTGTATTTCTCTGGTGACTGGTGATGCTGGACCTTATAGCTCTCACCCATTTTTATGTCATCTTTAAAGAAGTGTGTGTTTGGCCGGGTGGAGGTGGTGCACACCTTTAATCCAGCACTCGGGAGGCAGAGGCAGGCGGATCTCTGTGAGTTCGAGGCCAGCCTGGGCTACAGAGTGAGTTCCAGGAAAGGTGCAAAGCTACACAGAGAAACCCTGTCTCAAAAAACCAGAGAGAGAGAGAGAGAGAGAGAGAGAGAGAGAGAGAGAGAGAGAGAGAGAGAGAGAGAGAGAGGAGAGAGAGAGATTAAGCGAGTTGCCCATTCTTTCGTCCAGTCGTTTGCATTTTGCTGTTGAGATGTTGCTGTCCCTTAGATGCCCTGTTACCTCTCTGTCAGCTGCTTGCTCTCCAGATAGCTCCTCCCGTTCTCCCGCCACCCTGACGGTTATCTCCTTTGCTGTACAGAAAGCTTGGTCTGCTTTTGTGTTAGTTTCTTGTGCCTTTGGGATTTTTATCCTAAAAAGCATTGCCCATTCCCGTAGCCGAGGGTATTCCCTTGTATTTTCTGGGAACAGTTTTGTATCTCACAGCTGAGGCTCGTCCATTTTGAGTTTATCGTTTTCATTGTTGACAGATTCCTGTGGACCCTCACTTGTTCATAGATTCCCTGTGGACCCTCACTTGTTCATAGATTCCTGTGGACCCTCACTTGTTGATAGATTCCTGTGGACCCTCACTTGTTCATAGATTACCTGTGGACCCTCACTTGTTGACAAATTCCTGTGGACCCTCACTTGTTGACAGATTCCCTATGGACCCTCACTTGTTCATAGATTCCCTGTGGACCCTCACTTGTTTTCTCCCATGTCTGTGCATCTTTTTCAGCTGGCTGTAGGTGCACACTTTCCATCAGGTGTTCTGCTGTGTCTGTGTGTCTGTGCCATTACCATGCTGTTCTGGTTCAGCTGGCTGTAGGTGCACATGTCCCATCAGATGACCTTTCTGCTGTGTCTGTGTGTCTGTGCCAGTGCCATGCTGTCCTGGGTTCCCAGCTCCGTGTGTTACTTCAGTGAGCACTTCACTTGAGTGGATATATTGAGTGTGGATTCATATGCTTTGATAATGACAAGTTTTGCCGGGCGGTGGTGGCGCACGCCTTTAATCCCAGCACTCGGGAGGCAGAGCCAGGCGGATCTCTGTGAGTTCAAGACCAGCCTGGTCTCCAAAGTGAGTTCCAGGAAAGGCGCAAAGCTACACAGAGAAACCCTGTCTCGAAAAACCAAAAAAAAAAAAAAAAAAAAAGATAATGACAAGTAAGTTTTCATGTTTCCTTTCTTTTGGCTTTCAATTGTTTTCTAATCTCTTCAGGAAATCTTTTTTACTTAATCCTCAAACCTGTTGTGTTTGTACTTCTAGAGGGCGTCCTTTGTTCCAGTTGCTGTTTGATGATACCCTGACAGTTGTTGAGTTCAGGTCTTCTCATCGGTGTGAGGATGTTAATGCTGGTAGTTTTCAGTTGTTGGTTTTGTTTTTTCCTGCTCTTTTGTATAGTCATTCTTTCCTCAAATGTTTCAGTACTTCAGGGATTCCTTTATATTTTAAGAATAAAATATGTAAACCAGGCATGATGGTGGACACCTATAACAGAAGGATGTGTTGGAGGCCAGTGTGGGCCTCTTTGCAAGACCAGCTCAAAATAGAGTAAAGAAAGATTGTAAGATTGGGAAGTTGTGGCTCCCGGCTTTGCACTGACAGTTGCTGTCTGTGGGTGATCTCCGGGAGCTCCCTTGTTTATTAGCAGTCCCCAGCGTCAGTTGTGTAAGGAGGTTTTGTTTTTCTCTCCATAGAAAATGCCAGTTTTAAGGACAGTTAACAGGAAGGCTTGCACTTGGAAATGAGATTGGAAGAGGTCCTCAGTTGTCTCTTAATCCTGTTTTCCACTCTGAATAATTCTCTTCCCATCTCCTGCAGTACCCATGTCTAAAACCTAAGCCTTTCTGTTCTGTTTCTCAAGATTTCTTTATCTCTTGGTGCTTTTTTTTGGTAGAGTATAACCTTTGTTCCAACTGTTTGGTTTTCCTAGAAGACAGTTTGTATCTTTTTTTTGTTGTTGTTGTTGTTTTTTGGGTTTTTTTTTGTTTTGTTTTTTTTCGAGACAGGGTTTCTCTGTGTAGCTTTGCGCCTTTCCTGGAACTCGCTTTGGAGACCAGGCTGGCCTCGAACTCACAGAGATTCGCCTGGCTCTGCCTCCCGAGTGCTGGGATTAAAGGCGTGCGCCACCACCGCCCGACTTTTTTTTTTTTTAAATTCTCTCTCTTTTTTTATAAGATTTTATTTATTTATGTATGTATATAAGTACTTTATCTGCATGTACAACTTCAGATCCCACTAGAGATGGTTGTGAACCACCATGTGGTTACTGGGAGTTGAACTCAGGACCTCTGGAAGAGCAGGCAGTGCTCTTAACCTCTGAGCCATCTCTCCAGCTCCCCAGTTTGTATCTCAAAATGTTTCTATTAATACATTTTAGGCCAGCATGTGATATTGAAAATTCAGGGCGGAAAAAAAAGAAGTTAGGTTTATTATTAATTTTTAACCGTAAGCTATAAATAAATATAAATAATAGAAGAGAAGGCTCAGGATGTACCTGGGTCCAGTGGTAAAGCATGTGCAAGGCCTGGAGTACAATCTCCAGCACTTAACCGCCCCCCCCCCCAAAAAAAAATTGAGTTTGCTTTCTTTGATTTGACACAGGTCTCTCTATACAACCCTGACTAGAACTCTTTGTAGACCAGGTTGGCCTTGAACTTACAGAGTTCCATCTGCCTCTGCCCCCCGAGTGCTGGGATTAAAGGCACATGCCTCTCAGCTGAGCTGAGTGTCTTGTAGAAAAATCATGCAATTTTCAATTGATTTTAAAATTTTGTAAATAAAATTTTAAAGTAAGTCATTTATACAGAGTCCACAAAGCATACTGCTGAGTTACTGGAAAGTGCTCACCCACCCACAGAAGCAACCCTGTCCCACCTTCAGTCAGCCTCCTCCTTCCCCTGTTCTAGTCAGGACTTCTACAGGGTATTGAGCCTGACTGATTTGATAGAAGTCAAATCATTCAGTGGGGTTTTTTCAGCAGGAACCAGGAGACTGTTTCTGTGGTTGCGCGTAGCAGTAGTTGTTCATATTGGAGTACAGAGTTCTGTGTCTTGTTCCTTTTCCCAGTCATGGGCAGTGAACCTGGGCCTTGAACCTAGAGCCTTAGACATTCTGTGTGGACGTTCCACACCGAGCTTTCTCCAGCCGTCCACATTAAGTG